>CAUYQU010022455.1:0-33214 GCA_963574635.1 Cheracebus regulus
TCTTGGAGACTTTGTTCATTCCTTTTTCCCCTTTTTTCTGTCATCTTGCCTTCTTGTTTTATTTCATTGAGTTGATCTTCGACCTCTGATATCCTTTCTTCTGCTTGGTCAATTTGGCTGTTGAAACTTGTGCATGCTTCATGAAGTTCTCATGTTGTGTTTTTCAGCTCCATCAGTTCACTTATATTCTTCTCTAAGTTGTTCATTCTCGTTAGCATTTCGTTAAATCTTCTTTCAAGGTTCTTAGTTTCTCTGCATTGGGTTAGAACAAGTTCTTTTAGTTCACAGAAGTTTCTTATTATCCACCTTCTGAAGCCTGATTCTGTGAGTTCAACACACTCATCCTCCGTCAGGGCTTGATCTCTTGCTGATGGGGAGCTGCGATCCCCTGTAGGAGAAGAGGCATTCTGATTTCGGGTGTTAGATTGGGTCTCTGAGTGGACGTCCGGCTTGTTGGTTATGAAGTTTTCTCTGTTTCTTAGTTTTCCTTCGGCGGACGCCCCTTCCCCACAGAGCTGGGCCTTCCTGGGTTCAGCTGTGCTTGCTCTCAGTCCTCAGCGCTTTCAATTGCTGTTCTCCTTGTGGGAATGGGAGCAGCCAAGCCCGACTAAAAGGGCACCCAGTCCCGTATACTCCGCACCGAGAAGCGCTGCGCTGGGGCGCCAGCAAAACAGCCGCGCCAGCCAAAAGAGTCACACTGGCAATCCATGTGGCTCCTTCGCCAGGAATCTCCCAGTTTGTGGGCATCAAAAATTCATCTGCAATTGCGGCATCCACTTGCTCTCTGCGCTTTCACTGGGAGCTACAATCCTGAGCTGCTGCTACTTGGCCATCTTGGATCTCTCTCCTTAGGCATTCTATTAAAGCAGAATGGAATGGACTAAGACAACATGGCTATAATTTTGCATGAGTATTATTTATCTGGGTCCATATCTACATAATGGAGATGTATAGGCATAAAAGTAGTGGGGAAAATACACCACATAAACTTTTGAGTCTTTTTGTCATAACCAGAAACAATGTCCCTGACAAATGGTACAAGCCTCTGAAGGTTAATGAAACCACACCTCCAAACACATGATTTCGCTTGCAAAGTATAACTACTTTGTCATTTTACCAGGATTTTTAAAACACATTTATAATTTATTTGACAAATAAGCTTTATCATTGATATTTATTAATTGGTGACCACAGATTGATTACAGATTGGTAGCACAGTTGAAAATTACTATTGTAAAATCGAATATTCTAGGCTTTTTTTTTTTTGAAAGTGAGTTTCACTCTGTCTCCCAGGCTAGAATGCAGTGGTGCAATCTCGGCTCACTGCAACCTTCGCTTCCCAGGTTCAAGTGATTCTAGTGCCTCAGCCTCCTAAGCAGCTGAAACTAGTGTACTACCATGCCTGGCTAATTTTTGTACTTTTAGTAGAGACAGGGTTTCACCATGTTGGCCAGGCTGGTCTCAAACTCTTGAGCTCAAGCAATCCCCCACCTCAGCCTCTCAAAGTGCTGGGATTACAGGTGTAAGCCACCGCACCTGGCCCAAGTTTTTTTGGTGGGGAGCCCATTACACAGCCCTCAGGAGATCCTGAGAACTTGTGCCCAGAATTTTTTTTAATTAAGGGAATTTTAAATCAAGGAATATCTGCCCACAATCCTGTATTACACTTTTTTCCATTAAAACTTTATAGACTTTTGCCAGGCATGGTGGCTCACACCTGTAATCCCAGCACTTGGGAGGCCGAGATGGGCAGACCACCTGAGGTCAGGAGTTCGAGACCAGCCTGGCCAACATTGTGAAACCCCCATCTCTACTAAAAATACAAAAAGTAGCCAGGTGTGGTGGCGTACGCCTGTAATCCCAGCTACTCAGGAGGCTGAGGCAGGAGAATCACTAGAACCCAGGAGGCGGAGGCTGTAGTGAGCCAAGATTCCACCACTGCACTCCACCCTGGGAGACAGATCAAGACTCTGTCTCAAAAAAAAAAAAAAAAACTTTATAGACTTTGATGTCTTGTAGAATTAAATATTAGCATAAGACCAATCTTTTATTGCCCCTCCTTTTTGGTGACTTTGTTTTTAGGGTGAACTATTTACTTAAAGAATTATTTATATATCTCATGTCTTATTGATCATTCTGTATCAGGTTTTTCCTATCTTGCATGCATTTTTAATCCACTAATTCAGGTATTTCTTTATATTAGAAAAGTTTTTCTCAGATATGGAACAAAAGAAGGTGGAAGAATGAGGAAACATGGCCACTATGGTTTCTATCCGTAGTGGTCTAGGGAGGAAGAAGTTGACATGCCTGTTAACAGCAACTGTTTACCTTGCATATCCTGGGACTCACATGGTGCCATGGAGAAGATTTTATAAATATAAGCAGGTAACCAGCAATGAGAACCTGCCCATTCCAATGGAAAATCCTTATAAGGAGCCTCTTAAGAAATATATCTTGTGTGGAAAGTATGTAAATTATAAGAATGTACCATTTTTGGTGGATCACAAAGTCAGATCAAGACCACCCTGACCAAGATGGTCTCTACTAAAGACCCTGTCTCTACCAAAAATACAAACATTAGCTGGGCTTAGTGGTGGGTGCCTGTAATCCCAGCTACTCAGGAGGCTGAGGCAGGAGAATCGCTTGAACCCAGGAGGTGGAGGTTGCAGTGAGCCGAGATCACACCACTGCACTCCATCCTGGGCAACAGAGAGACTCTATCTCAAAAAAAATAGAATGTACCACTTTTGTCCCATTTTATTTCTCCATTTACTGGATGCATTCATGGAAGGCACATAACAGGTCTTTGTGGGAAGAAACAGAAATCACAAAAGCAATTAAGAGAGCTCAAATAATGGGGTTTATGCCAGTTACATACAAGGTCTGCCTATCTCAAAGACCCCAAAGTTTGTAACATCAAACATGAGGAATAAAATTATATAAGATTACCACCAATAAACTTATTTTACAATTAAAACAAAAGTTTTTCTCTTTTATATCCCTGAATTCTTTCTTTAAAAACAATTTTAATAGAAGTATTTGATTTAGGGGGACTTCTAACCACTAAACAAATAGCAATTATCCCAATATTGGATCATCTTTGTCTTCTATCACTATTATTTGCTTTCCAACTGCTTTCATTTTTATCTCTTTTCTTAGCCATTGTTTAAACATTAATCATGTTTTAATTTACTTAACCCTTGTAACAAGTCTGTGAGTTAAGTGCTATCCTTCTTCCCATTGTTTTGGTCAGGGACAAAACATGAAATATATTCAAACTAGGTAATTTAAGGACTATTTAATAAAAGGATCATCTAAAAGGTATGGGCAGAATGTAGGATAACCCCACGGGACAGCAAAGTGCTCTAGGTTTCACAACAGTAGATACTGTTATCATCCTTAGGCCTGAAGGACAAAGGGAAGACGGAAATACTTCCCTAAAATAGAGTGAGCTTTTGGTAAGGGCTGTTGTGGGGAGCTATGACGTTCAGTTAAGGGACAGACCCTTCTGACCTCATAGGAAGGGAGCTCGGGGAATAAACGCTCCAGCTCTACTCTCTTCTTTCCCTTTAATCTCCTTTGAGTGCTTCCCATTGCCCAGATCCAATTTGAAGCTAAAAGTCAAGATAGCTTCTTAATGCATTCCATGTAGGTCAGTTTCTGCCTCCTAGGACACAAAGCAGAGTAGAGAAAGGTGAATATGAGTCTAGAGGAGCAAAATAAAAGTATTTAGCATAAAAAAAGTATTTCGCATAATCACTTTACACTACAGTACTACTACACCGTTCTGTCTCCAGCAGTGGGTGGTTAGGAAGGTAGGTAGTCAACTATTCTATGGGGCAAATAGAAAAAATGTATACAGGCCTTTTGCCAGCTAAACCAAAAAAATGAAAAGAACGGGGGAAAAAATAAAAGCTTTTTCTAGGTATAGATCACGTTATTTTTGAAAACCACTATTGAGAACTGTAAGCTTCTTTGATTGTTACAGTGCTTAGAAGCATCCAGGAGATGGCAGCATTGGTAAGGTATTTAAAAATCAAATGTTAAAAATGTTTTTCACAATTATTCTTGATAGATAATGAGCTTCCTAAATGGAATAACATTTTAAAGTACAGTTGGTCCTAAATAACTAAAAATACAGAAATACTAAATTACTGTCAATTAATAGTGTGGCTTTATGCAGGTGATTATTCAATAGTACAGTCACGTGACACATAACTGCAGTTCAGTAGATGATGGGACTAAAAATACAACAGATTACAATGGGGCTGAAAACTTTCTAACGCCTAATAACGCCTAGGCTAATGGGTGTGTTTGTGTCTTAGCTTGTTATCTGTTTCTTTTTTCTTTTGAGATCTGGGTATCACTCTGTCACCCAGGCTGCAGTGCAGTGGTGCTATCTTGGCTCACTGCAGCCTCCATCTCCCGGGCTCAAGCTATCCTCCTGTCTTGGCCTCTGGGGTAGCTGAGACTCCAGGGGTGCACCATCATGCCTGGCTAATTTTTGTATTTTTTTTGTAGAGATGGGGTTTCACCATATTGCCTAGGCTGCTCTCAAACTCCTGAGCTCAGGAGATCCTCCCACCTTGGCATCCCAAAGCGCTGGGCCTACGCACCCGGCCTGACAAAAACAAGTTTAATAACTAGAGGCAACAATTCACAAATCATGTACAAAATATCATATGTGAGATGCAGTGACTAATTAAAAACTAGATTATCACAGACATCGTATCAGCTATGAGGCAAAAAAAATTAATCTGCTTTGAATTGTTATTTCTAAACTGTTTTAATCATTTCCAGTATTCAAACATAAAATGTTAAAGATACACATAGATGTCAATATTCTGGGCCAGGTAGTTGGCTGGGTACAGAAGACAAAAGGCTAGAAAACAATCTGACCTTCTAATCCCTCAGCCTGAGATGGCAACAGACAACTCCAGTGAATTAGAATACAAGTTGATCTGGCTCTAATAACAAGGTGTCATGTAAATGGGAAGGCCAACTTGCCCAACTCCACCTTCGGAGGTGGGGAGAGGGACGTCTCCCTCCCACCAGGGAGGGAGGATGGGGCAGAGACTGAGAGAGAAGCCTGCTTTTGCCAGGATAACCACAGGGAGAAGGCCACTGCCTGCAAAAAGAAGGGAAGGCGGGGAAGGAGGGTAGACATGAAACAGCACACCTATCCCAGTGGTTAACCAGAGGCAATTTTGCCCCCAGGGAAGATTTCAAAATGTCTGGGAACATTTTTGCTTGTCACCACTGGAGGAGTGCTACTGGTAAAGGTCAGGGATGCAGCTAAACATCCCACAGTGCACAGACAACCAACCACGACAAATGAATTATCTGACCCCAAATACTGCTGCTGTTGAAAAACTGCTGTAACCGCAAACAGCACCTCTTTGAATGGCAAAGTTACAGAGAGGAAAAGAAAAGCAGCAAGCCGGAAAGCCAGGAACCATTTTCTAAAACGGGGCGGGGATAAATTAGGGAAGGTTTATTGACTCCCCTCCCAAAAAAAAAGAGAAAAAAAGAAGGAAAAGTTTAGATTTTATTATAAATGTGAGAGAAAGCCAAACGCAATCAGATTTGCGTACTAGAAAGATTGCTATGGCTGTGGGAAGAGAATGGATTGAGATGGCGACGAGGTTGAGAAACAAAGGAAACTGGTATTTTAACAATTTCACTTCTCTTTTCTTTATCAAGGGGAATATCTTCCAAACGAAAAAATAGAAGACTAGTAAGAGGAAATTGAAACTCTAGATTGATGTCTAGATTGTAAGAGGGCAAGCAGCTGCTCTAGTGATTTCAAGATCTGTGACGAAGATAAACTGCCACGTCAGCGCCTCGCTTCCTGAATCCCTCCCTGCCGCCGGTCTACACCGCTGCCCTCCCTCCCGTCTGACCCGCTTCCTTAAAGCCCTACATTTGACTCCATACCTTGGCTCCCATTCTTCATGTATTCTACTAGACTGGCAAGCCAGATTTGACTTGTTCTTCCAGTTCTGACTTGGAAACTACCCACCAGCCCTTTGTGCAGACGCCGAGGGTTAGAAATGCCTCACTCCTTAGCCCCAGGCACAGTGACACTGACGCCCGCAAGCGTGGCGGGGAAGGGCAGGGGAGAGGTTGACAAATCTCCTCCCAAGCGACATGAGAATTTGTGGATGAGAATAGCAAAACGCTTTTGTGAGTCCAGACATCAGAGTAAGAGTCAAATCCTGTTTCCTACGGTGTCCCCAACCCCACCTCGCACCTCTACTCCTGCCACCCTGCCCCTCAGTCGCCCAGCCCAGCCACGCGGGCCTCCTTCTGCCTCAAAGAGTTTGCATCGGCTGTTTCTGTCCAGATGAGAAACAGAATTCCCTAGAGAGAGTTCATAAAATGCCCAGATCTGACCCTTACATCCATTTATTTTTCCTTCTGGGTTTGGCTTTGTTTTTCTTCTTTCCTTCCCTTTCACTCATATGGGCACCTCCACCCCACCTCCCACTCCCGCCATACCCATGTCAACAACCTGATACGTGTCTGTTGTATTTTCTCCGTGCTCATTAGACTAAGTAAATAAGAAAAACCTAAGCAAAAGAGAAACATAAGGATGATAGCACAGTTTACTCTTCTACCCCCTTCCATCTTCTTATGATGCTCCCTACTACCTGGACCCAATTGGAAGCCAGAGCACAAGGAAGCTCATTGGTGCAGGAGACATTCTTCTGTTGTCATGTAGGTCAGCCTCTGCCTCCTGAGACACAAAATAGATGAGAAAGATGACCTTGAAGCTAGAGAGGAAAAATAAGGCATAACCTTTTTCCAACCAGACAACTTAAGAAATAAAACATCGGATGTGGTGGCTAACGCCTGTAATCCCAGCACTTTGGAAGGCCAAGGGGGGCAGATCACCTGAGGTCGGGAGTTCAAGACCAGCCTGGCCAACATGGTGAAACCTCATCTCTACTAAAAATACAAAACTAGCTAGGCATGGTGGCCCACGCCTGTAATCTCAGCTACTCAGGAGGCTGAGGCAGGAGAATCACTTGAACTCAGAAGGCGGAGGTTGCAGTGAGCCGAGATCACACCACTGCACTCCAGCCTGCACGAAAATAGCAAAACTTCATTTCAAAACAGAAAGCAAGCAAGCATTTGAACTGGGGAGGCAGAGGTTGCAGTGAGCCAAGATCGTGGCATTGCACTCCAGCCTAGGCGACAGAGCAAGACTCCATCTCAAAAAAATAAAAAACAAAGCATTACAGCCATCACTCAGGCCAAAGTAACTGGAAAGTAGAAAAATGATCAACTACTGAGGCACCTAACTAACCTGAGACATTATTCTATTGTTTCTTGTTCCGGCCTCAATTGGCAAGGCCATTGGACTTTGTAATCGACCTTGGTCAACCTCCTGACTCCACACCCTATGACCCCCTCCCAGCTTGCAAACCTACAACCCCCTCCCAGCTTGCAAAAAAACACCCTAAACTGTATGTTCTATAACTTTCCACTGTTTACCCCAAACCTATAAAACCAATTCCTATCCCACTGCCCCTCGATGGCTCTCTTTTCGGGCTCAGCCTGCCTGCACCAGGTGAATAAACAGACATGTTGCTCACCCAAAGCCTGTTCGTGGCGGGTGGGGGGGGGGGGGTGCGGGGGGGTCTCTTCATTCAGAGCGTGCACATTTTAACAGCTTTTATGTGTTTATACACTTTATATAAATGGTTGTATGGAATGTGGATTTTTCTGCCCCTTCCTTTTTTGCTCCACTCTATGTTTTCGAGATCTCTCCATGTTATACATATAGCTCCAGGTTCTTCAATTTTAGCAAGGTACGCTATCTCTTTGTATAAATTGCTACACTAATATATATTTTTTTTCCTTTCTTTTTTTTTTTTTTTTGAGACAGAGTCTTGCTTTGTCTCCCAGGCTGGAGTGCAGTGCTGGGATCTCAGCTCATTGCAACCTCTACCTCCTGGATTCAAGCAATTCTCAGGCTTCAGCTTCCCAAGTACCTGGGATTACAGATGTACACTACCATGCCTGGCTAATTTTTTTTTTTTTTTTTTGAGACAGAGTCTGGCTCTGTCACCCAGGCTGGAGGGCAGTGATATGACCTCGGATCACTGCAACCTCTGCCTGACCTCAGGTGATCCACATACCTCTATCTCCCAAAGTGCTGGGATTACAGGCATAAGCCACCTTGCCCAGCCTAAATTTTGTATTTTTAGTAGAGATGACTAAAAATACTGTGTTGGCCAGGCTGGTCTCAAACTTCTGACCTCAGGTGGTCCACTCACCTCGGCCTCCCAAAGTGCTGGGATTGCAGGAGTGAGCCACCGCACCTGGCCTAATATTTAATTGCTTATAAATTTTTACTATTACAAACAAGGCTGGAATGAACATTCTTGTAAATATCTTCTAAAATGTATGTGTAAGAGTCTCTCTACAGTTTGGAACTAGAAATTCCAAACAATAATCCTCCATATTATGGCCTGAGTCTTCTAGAAAACAGAGCCTGAGGCAAGGATTGAGATGCTGACACTTTATTTAGGAGGCAAAAGCCTAGGACAGCAAACACAAGAAAAAGAGAAACTGAGACAAGAAAAGATATAAAGCAATACAATGCAATGCATTACCATGCTGGCCACTGCATCACAATAAGCCACAAAAAGATAGTGGTCACTCTGGTAAAAGGTTCATGTCCACACAACAAGTGAATCTTTTACCAGAATGTTTGAAGGAGAAAGCACACCATAGCATAATCTATAGAATGAAAAGGGGAGAGGGGACTTAACTGCCCGTCTCTCCTCCCCTCTCCCACTTCCCCTAGGTCAAAGTACACCTCACAAGAAGCCAACGACTTTTCCTACCTCTGCAATTCAGGGCTATATCATCTGGCTTTTTAGCAGCCACTGAGGGAGACAAATTCTATAAACCGTGTGTAGCATTCTATCCAAGTCTAGAAGAGGAGAGACCATTTATTATGATTAGGGCTTGACATAAGCAGTGCTGTGAATATTCTAGGTTTTCAACTCAGACTCCAGCCATCTCAGGGAGTTTGGCAAAGTCACCATCAAAGGCAGTAACATCAGCACAAACTAGAAGGTGGAAAATGCCATTAGAAAAAAAAAGGTGGTCACAAGCATCTGAGAAACTACACTGGTTTGTTGTGTTCAATACATTATGTAAGGTCTTTTAGGCTGACTGACAGTGCCATGGATGCCATGGCAACCCCCGTGACCCACACGTCACCTCTGGGTGGCCTCCCGAAACTAGGAAGTCTAAAGTAACTGGAAGACCACAAAAAGAGGAAAAATGATTAAGCCCCGAAGTGCCTAATTAACTTGAGACATACTCTATTGTTCCTTATTCCGGCCTCAAGTGATAAATCAATTGGACTTTGTAATCGACCTTGGTCAACCTCGTGACTCCAGACCCTAAGACCCCCTCCCAGCTTGCAAAAAATCACCCTAAACTGTAACTTCTGTAAGTTTTCACTGCCTGCCCCAAACCTATAAAACCAACTCCTAACCCACCGCCCTCCGCTGACTCTCTTTTTGGACTCAGCCCACCCGCACCCAGGTAAATAAACAGCCATGTTCCTCACACAAGGCCTTTTGGGGGGGGGGGTCTCTTCATTCATAGTGCGTGTTTTAGTATGTTATGCATATTTTCAGTTTTTCCTGATGTTGCAAAATTGTAACTGCACCAATTTATACTCCCATCAGTCTAGAAGAATCCAGTTGTTCCACAACCTTGCTAACAGCATTATCATGCTTCAGAAATTGAGCTAAGCTACAGCCAGGCACAGTGGCTCATGCCTGTAACCCCAGCACTTTGGGAGGTAGAGATGGGTGGATCACTTGAGGTCTGGAGTTCGAGACCAGCCTGGTCAACCTGGCAAAATCTCATGTCTACTAAAAATACAAAAATTAGCCAGGTGTAATGGCACACACATGTAATCCCAGCTACTTGGGAGGCTGAGGCAAGAGAATCACTTGAACCTGAAAGGTAGAAGTTGTAGTGAGCTGAGATTATACCACTGCACTCCAGCCTGTGTGACAGAGCAATCAAAACAAACAAACAAAAAAGAACCAAAGAAATTAAGCTAATCTAATGGATATATAATGGCATCTCATATTGTTTTAATTTGCATTTATTAACAGTGAGATTGAGACTGGGCACGGTGGCTCACTCCTGTAATCCCAGCACTTTGGAAGGCCAAGGCTGGTGGATCACTCAAGGTCAGTAGTTTGAGATAAGCCTGGCCAAAATGGCGAAACCCTGTCTCTACTAATAATATGAAAACTAGCTGGATGTGGTAGTGCACACCTGTTATCCCAGCTACTTGGGAGGCTGAGGCAGGAGAATTGCTTGAACCCTGGAGGCAGTGGTTTCAGTGAGCCAAGATCATGCCACTGCACTCCAGCCTGGGCAACAGAGTGAGACTCCATCTCAAAAAAAAAAAAAACAGTGAGACTGAATATCCTCTCAGTCAAGAGTGAATTATCTATTTAAATCTTTACAATTTTTCTTTAGATTCTTTGTCTTTTATATATTCATTTGTAGAATTTCTTTAAATCTGACTAGGCCAGGCACAGTGGCTCATGCTTGTAATCCCAGCACTTTGTGAGGCCGAGGTAGGAGGACTGCTTGAGCCCAGGAGCCCAAGACCAGCCTGGGCAACATAGAAAGACCCCATCTCTATTTTTTCTTAATTAATATGTTTTATAACTTAAAAAAATAAAAATTAGCTGGGTGTGGTGCACACCTGTGGTCCTAGAAACTCAGGAGACTGAGGTGGGAGGATCACCTGAACCTGAGAGGTCAAGGCTGCAGTGAGCCATTATCATGTCAGTGCATTCCAGACTGAGTAACAGAGTGAGACCCTGTCAAAAAAAAAAAAAAAAAAAAAAAACCTCTTATGAAAATATATATATTGCAAACATTTTCTCTCAGTCTGTAGATTGCATTTTCATTTTGTGCATGATATCTTTTCATGAAAAGAAGTTTTTGTTTTATTTTATTTTTTGAGACAGGGTCTCACTATCAACCTGGCTGGAGTGCAGTGGCATGATCATAACTCACTGCAGCCTCTAGCTCCTAGGCTCAACCAACTCTCTTGCCTTAGCCTCCCAAGTAGCTGGGACTACAGGCATATGCCACCACACCCAGCAATTTTTTCTGTTTTGGTAGATATGGGGTCTTGCTTTGTTGCCCAGGCTGGTATAAAACTTCAAGCAATCTCCTTCCACCTTGGCCTCATAAAGTGCTAGGATTATAGGAGTAAGCCACTATGCTCCAGTCAGAAGTTTTTAATTTTAATATAGTCAAGTATGTCAATTATTTCATTAACTTTAGAATTGTATTAGAAATGTCTGTTGAAATTTATCAGTTATCTTTTCAAAATCTACTAAGATTCTTTAAAACTTGTTACTATAATTAATTATGCTGAGAGTTTCCCTGATATTGAACTATCCTTGAATTCCTACAATAAGTCCTAATTGGGTATTCTTTATCATTAGTACCAATTTTTAACTACTAGATTACACTTACTAATGTTTTTATACAAAATTGGCATCTAATTTTGTTTTTTCCTTATTAGTCTTTGGTATTAAAATCATCTAAATTTATAAAAATAATGACAGAGATGTTCAACTTTTCCATGTCTGCCTGATACCAAAGGCCTTAGTTAAATTAAGTTTACACAAAGGAACTTTCCTTGTCCAGGCGCAGTGGCTCATGCCTGTAATTCTAGCACTTTGAGAGGCCAAAGTGGGTAAATTAAGTTGAGCCTGGGATTTAGAGACCAGCCTGGCCAACATGGTAAAACCCCATCTCTACTAAAAATACAAAAATTAGCCCAGCATTGGTGGAATGTGCCTGGAGTCCCAGCTATTCAGGAGGCTGAGGCAGGAGAATCACTTGAAACTGGGAAGCAGGGGTTGCAGTGAGCCAAGATCTGTCACTGCACTCCAGCCTGGGTGACAAAGAGAAACACCATCTCAAAAAAAAAAAAAAAAAAAATTAGCCCAGCATGGTGGCCTGCACGTGTAGTCCCAGTGTCTACACGTGTAGTCGCTTGAACCTCCCGGGTTCAAGCGATTCTGTGCCTCAGCCTCCTGAGCAGTTGGGATTACAGGCACCCACCACTACACCCAGCTAATTTTTGTATTTTTAGTAGAGACAGAGTTTCACTACGTTGGCCAGGCTGGTCTCGAACTCCTGACCTCAGGTGATCCACCCACTTTGGCCTCCCAAAGTGCTGGGATTACAGGAATAAGCCATTGCACCTGGACTTGTTTTCTTTTAATTATATTATCTTCATCGTTTTATTTTTAACAACAACAACAAAAAAAAACCTTGGTATAGTGTAGTAAGGTAAAATAATGAAAAATCGTTCCTAGGAGCATTGTTCATAAAAACTAAAAACTGGGCCCAGGAGCAGTGGCTCATGCCTGTAATCACAGCACTTTCAGAGGCCAAGGCAGGCAGATCATATGAGGTCAGGAGTTTGAGACCAGCCTGGCCAACATGGTGAAACCCCGTCTCTACTGAAAATACAAAACTTAGCCTGATGCAATGGCACATGCCTGTAATCCCGACTGCTTGGGAAGTTGAGGCAGGAGAATTGCTTGAACCCGGAAGGCGGAGACTGCAGTGAGCTGAGATGGCGCCACTGCATTCCAGCCTGGGCAACAGAGTGAGACTCCATCTCAAAAAAATAAACCTAAAAACTGGAAACAATGAAAACATAAGTGGGGGTTATAATGCAAAATGATACAGCAATGAATATGTGAACATTATAGATGATTCTCACAAATATCATGTTGAGTGGAAAAAGCCATGTCCAAGGAATAAAGTTCATACTGAGTTCCAAAACAGGCCGAATTAGCCTATGCTGTCAATGTTCAGAATAGTTGTTTGCTTTTGGGAAAGAGGAAGTAGTGATTGGCAGGAACCCAAAGGGAGCATGGGGTTGTATCAGTGTTCTATTTCCTGACTTGGGGTTCGTCAAAATTCCTGTGTTCCTCTTGTCAAAATTCGTAAAACCATTGCTCTATATACTTAAAATGTATGTACTTTTGTCAGTATAAACTATATTTAAATGGAAAAGTTTATTTTATAACATAAAAGATACCTCCAGCTGGGTGCAGGGGCTCACACCTATAAGTAATCCCAGTACCTTGGCAGATCACTTGAGCCCAGGAGGTTGAGACTGGCCTGGGCCACATGGTGAAACCCCATCTCTACAAAAACAAAAAAATTAGCCAGGTGTGGCGGCATGTTCCTGTGGTCCCAGCTACTCAGGAGGCTGAAGTGGGAGGATCACTGGAGCCTGGGAAGCAGAGGCTGCAGTAAGCTGAGATCATGCCACTGCACTCCAGCCTGGGTGACAGAGTGAGACCCTGTCTCAATAAATAAGTAAATAAATAGTACTTCCAACTTTCCATGGCATCCTACTAGTCTTTTTTTTTCTTCTTTTTATGGAGAACAAGGTCTTGCTATATTGCCCAGGCAGCTCTCAAACTCCTGGGCTCAAGCTCTCCTCCAGCCTCTGCCTCCCTAAATGCTGGGATTACAGGCATGAGTCACTGCATCCGGCCTAACCTCTAGTCTTAATTTCTAGAGGTAAGCAGAATATTAACAGTGCATTGTCCGACATTTCCATTCACAGATAGTATTTAAGGTGCCATGCCAAATTTCATTTCTGTCCAACAGAAGTTAACCATCTTCGGGAGGGTGAGGCAAGAGAATCGCTTGAACTCAGGAGGCAGAGGTTGCAGTGAGCCAAGATCACCCCACTGTATTCCAGCCTGGGCAACAGAGTGAGACACCGTCTCAAAAAAAAAAAAAGAAAGAAAAGAAGTTAACCATCTTGTTAGCATAGACAAAGAAAATAGGAACAAATAATCCTTAAAATAACATTAATTCATTTTCTAAAATTTAATTAGGTGGTGGGCTCCATTTTACTCAAGAGACATACCTCTTATCCTTGGTCATGTAGAGACAAGAAAGATAGTGACAATGCATAAATGAATGACAAGATTAGAGATTAAATTCACAACTGAGGAAAAGAGAATACTGCATGAAACTCACAGCTCATGCCAGATGACAGGAAGTGGGGCATCCTACATTTTATAAACCACTGCCAGGACGTGGGACCATATAACCTATAGTCCTCAGAACCATTGCACTTCTATGTCTTTTTATTTCTAGAGATGGGGTCTTGCCATGTTGCCTAGTCTGGTCTCAAACAACTTCTAGGCTCAAGTTTGAGCCCTTGGCCTCTCAAAGGGCTGTAATTACAGGTATGAGCTACTGTGCCTGGCCTTTTCCACCTCTATCTCATAGCTTACCCTAGTGACAACGCAATTGCAAAATAAACAAACAAACAAACAAACAAAAAATCATATCCTGGTTCCTGAATTTTTTTCTTTTTTCTTTTTCTTTTTTTTTGAGATGATGGAGTTTTGCTCTTGTTGCCCAGGCTGGAGTGGAAGGGCACAAACTCAGCTCACCACAACCTCCTCCTCCTGGGTTCAAGCAGTTCTCCTGCCTCAGCCTCCCGAGTAGCTGGCATTACAGGCATGCGCCATCACGCCCAGGTAATTTCGTATTTTTAGAAGAGATGGGGTTTCTCCATGTTGGTCAGGCTGGTCTTGAACTCCCGACCTCAGGTGATCCGCCCACCTCAGCCTTTCAAAGTGCTGGGATTACAGGTGTGAGCCACCATGCCCAGCCAGTTCCTGAATTTTAATGAACATTGGTGATACTTCCATTAACAGCAGGAAAATAAAGCCTCATGCAACAGGGCACAGTTTCGCAAAACAAAGAAATGAAGTAGCAAATACCCACAGAACGCTCTCCTAGGCCCTGGGTCTCAGGGTCTCCTTGCTCTGCCACCCCCATGCTTTAGAAGCTGCAAAAAAAAAAAAAAAAAAAGCACAAAAACGTTAAACATTTACCTATAAATGAACACAGAGATTTTTCCGAAAAATTATTAATACACCATAAACATCAATATATTCTAGTTAATAAATTCATTGGTCTTCCCTATATGAGGGTTGGTGTTCTATTTAGGTAGCTATTTGTAGGTTTATAGAATTCTATTTTTATGGCTATCAATAGAGAACTATGTTAGAAAACAAACCTCTCAGCCAGGCAAGGTGGCTCACACCTGTAATCCCAGCACTTACACTTGACCGAGGTGGGTAGATCACCTGAGGTCAGTAGTTCAAGACCAGCCTGGCCAACATGGTGAAACACCATCTCTACTAAAAATACACAAATTAGCCAGGCATGCTAGTAATAATCCCACCTACTCTGGAGGCTGAGGCAGGAGAATCGTTTGAACCTGGAAAGTGGAGGTTGCAGTGAACCAAGATTGCACCATTGCACTCCAGCCTGGGCAACAGAATGAGACTCTGTCCCAAAAAGAAAAAGAAAAGAAAACAAACCTCTCAGAATAATCATTGGCAGTGAAGTTCAACTTTGTACGTTTTTATTTTTTTTTTTTAGACGGAGTAACGGTCTGTTTCCCAGGCTGGAGTGCAGTGGTACAATCTCAACTCACTGCAACCCCTGCCTCCCAGGTTCAAGTGATTCTCCTGCCTCAGCCTCCTGAGTAGCTGGGATAATAGGCATGCACCACCACAACCAGATAATTTTTGTATTTTTAGTAGAGATGGGGTTTCAACATGTTGGTTAGGGTGGTCTTGAACTCCTGACCTCAGGTGATCTGTCTGCCTCAGCCTCCCAAAGTGCTGGGATTACAGGCATGAGCCATCGTGCCCAGCCAGCTTTGCACTTCTTAAGATGACGGCTGGTGCACAGTTCTTTGGGGGTCCAATTTAGCATCCTTTTTTTTTTTTTTTTTTTTTTTGAGACGGAGTCTCGCTCTGTCGCTGAGGCTAGAGTACAGTGGTGCGATCTCGGCTCACAGCATCCTATGCCTCCCAGGTTCAAGAGATTCTCCTGCCTCAGCCTCCCGTTTAGCTGGGACTACAGATGACAGACACCATGCCTGGCTAATTTTGTATTTTTAGTAGAGACAGGTTTTTGCCATGTTGGCCAGGCTGCTCTCAAACTCCTGACCTCAGATGATCCACCAGCCTTGGCCTCCTGAAGTGCTGGGATTACAGGCGTGAGGCACCGTGCCCAGCCAATTTAGCATTTTTAGTAGAGAAATGTACTTCAGTACACTTCTGTAATTCAAAATTGATAACATATTTCTTTTACTCTTCCAGACATTATGGAAAGATACTGAATTTTATAAACAATGCCAGCACTGTCCTGTAAAACAATGGGCCAGTATTGCTCAAGATACTCAGTGACGCAAGATTAAAGCACAACATATTGGCATTAGAGGAACATTTAGACATCACGAGGTAGTATCTGTTGCATTTTGCCTGCCATCATCTGTTCCTCATTCTCTTCATAGCAACACCTTAATTTTCCTTTGGAGAAACATCCTCTTACCTATTCTGAGTTCCTGTGTTTCAAGTGGTACACTTCACCCCCATCCTAGGTCCAGGAGTGGACATAACACCCAGGAACGAAAAACCAACATATCCCATTTCCCTGGATCTACTGATTATTCCAAAGATATGCACATGTTCCACCCCAGGCCAATGAGGAGCAAATGCAGAATATTTTGCTAGAATCAATGAGAAAAAGATGTTGTCTTTGCATCAGAGTTGTTAAATAATAAGAATATAATTTAGAGCTGTGAAAAGCCAGCACATGAAAGCCTATTTAACATGATAAGGATTGGACAGAGTATCGATGACTTCATTTTGGTCCTGAATCCAAATGCATCCGAAAATAGTGCTATTACAGACTAAATTGTGCTTCCTCAAAATTTATATGTTGAAGCACTAACTCCCAACGTGAGTGCACTTGGAGATAGAGCCTTTAAAGAGGTGATACTGGGCTTGGTGGCTCACGCCTGTAATCCCAGCGCTTTGGGAGGCCAAGGAGGGTGGATCACCCAAGGTCAGGAGTTCAAGACCAGACTGGCCAACATGGCGAAACCCCGTCTCTACTAAAAAAAAAAAAAATTACAAAAATTAGCTGGGTGTGGTGGCACACTCCTGTAGTCCCAGCTACTCAGGAGGCTGAGGCACAGAATCACTTGAACCTGGGAGGCGCAGGCTGCAGTGTGCCGAGACTGCAGCATTGCAAACTCCAGCCTGAATGACAGAGTGAGACTCCATCACAAAATAATAACAATAACAATAATAGCCCCTAAAACGTGGAACTGGCTAACTGAAGTGAGGCACAAGGTAGTGAGAATTTCCCCACTTCCCACTCAGGAATGCTGATCAATTCCTGGTTTTTGGTAGAAAAACACCTGGTTTGATTGCTGCCTGTTTTATGTTAGGACTCTTCATGTATTAAACAAACAATGCTGGATGTTTGGAGACTTGATAGAATACTCATTATGTTGAAATGTTTACTTTTTAGTAGAGTCCAACAAGAAAGAGACAAACTTTGTGTGAACCTAGCTGGTCTAAAAACAGAAAATATAAAAACACAGTTTTGCCTATGGTTAATAATCCAAGATGGCCAAGAATCCGTTTTGGCTTTCTAAGATTGGAATGTCCAAATTCTATATCCAAAGATAAAGTGAACGCTAAGGAGGCTAGGATACTGATATCCACAGATCACTCCCAGTCACTTCCTGTTATTCATATCCTGGCTGACAAAGGGGACAACTGTTCTCCTCACAAAGCGCCAGTCAAAAGCATGTGGCCAGAAAAGAAGGGACTGTCTCACTCTACCTCTCCACCTCGAATAGGGCCATGATAGAGATCAACAAGCTACCAAGTAGTGGATGGCCCAAGCACCAGAGTTTGTTCTAAGAAAGAAGACAGGCCAGGTTCAGTGGCTCACGCCTGTAATCGTAGCACTTTGAGAGGCCAAGGCAGATGAATCACAAGGTCAGGAGTTCAAGACCAGCCTGGCCAACATGGCAAAACCCCATCTCTACTAAAAATACAAAAAAATAGCTGGACATAGTGGTGGGCGCCTGTAGTCCCAGCTACTCGGGAGACTGAGGCAGGAGAATCGCTTTAACCCAGGAGGCGAGAGAGAGGGAGGGAAGGAAGGAAGGGGGGAGGGAGGGAGGGAGGGAAGGAAGGAAGGGGGGAGGGAGGGAAGGAGGGAAGGAAGGAAGGAGGGAGGGAAGGAGGGAAGGAAGGAAGGAAGGAAGGAAGGAAGGAAAAAAGAATTCTGGTTTGGTTATAACCTTGGGGAATGTGAATAGAAAACAAAAAAACTACTAACATTAAAGTAAGTTGTATTGCTTTAAAAACTCTAAGCCTAGCAAACAAAGCCCTCTAATTACTCAACATCTAAGGCCATCAATACCCAAGGCCCCCAAACCTTCCCAAAACGTTTCAGCTAAAGCAAAAAAAGAGAGAGAGAGAGGAACTCTATTCTAATGACCACCTCAAACCTCTCTCTCTCTTTTGTTTTTAATATGGAATGCTTCACAAATGTGCACGTCATCCCTGCAGAGGGACCATGCTGATCATCTCTGTACGGCTCCAATTTTAGTATATGTGCTGCTGAAGCAAGCACTCTTTCTTCTCTTTTGAAAACAGTAGTTTTTTACTGTGGTAATCTTCTTTTCCTTTCATATTTGTGCGATACATGTGTCAGGATGATCAAATATATCATTTAGCTATAGGTTCCAAGATCATGAGGCCTTTTAGAATAGTGCTGTTCAAAGACTGTAAAGCTATGTTGTACTTTTGCAACTACAGACATATATGTGATACTTCTGAGAATTTTTCTTTATTTAAGCCAAACAAAATAAAGCAAAACACCATGATCTCTTGAACGTTGTCACTGTCACTGTACTTTTTCATGGCCAAGCCAAAATTCTTTGACAGAGGATAATAGGAAAGATAGTATTTCATACAAAGGTGAGAAAATTATGGGTGCCTAGTACAGGTTAACTAAATTATGCAAAGACATGTATTGAGATAATGACACAATAAAGACAGGAATTTGGGACTTTCTCTGTCAGGATCAAATTTCAATCAAAAAGGTTGATCTTTTTTCATTCAGGATCAAGAAAAGACTAGGCAGCGAGGCTGGGCATGGAGGCTCACACCTGTAAGCTAACACTTAGGGAGGCTAAGGCAGGAGGATCACTTGAGCCCAGGAGTTTTAGATCAGCCTGGGCAACATATTGAGATCCCATCTCTACTGAAAATCAAAAATTAGTGGGCATGGTGGCATGTGCCTATAGTCAGCTACTAGGGAGGCTGAGGTAAAAGATTTGCTTGAGCCCAGGAGGTCAAGGATTCAGTGAGCCTTAATCACACCACTACCCTACAGCCTGAGTGAGAGAGCGAGGCCCTGTCTCAAAAAGAAAAAAAAACTAGGTGGCAGCTACTGACACCCTAGCTTATTACCGTACTTCTGGTAATATATCTTACTAGCCTATCTCTGAATTTTTATTAGGGTGACAAGAGCAATAGCTCCATACTCCTAATCCGGATAAGGGGAGAGAGAGCAAGAGCCAGAAGCAAGGAGGGAAGGATTGAAGATAGAAAACAGAGAAAAATATGAGTGCCAACTTGTCTTCATCTCCTTACTTTGGCAGTAATAAACTCTTGCTCACTCCCTTTGCATACTATGGTAGAGAAGCAGAACGTTCCATTTAGTTATGTCTGTTAGTGCGGCAAATGTTATTTAATTGCAGAAAATAAGTTGGAGATAAGAGCAAGATTCAGAAAGGAAATTTTTTCCTTTCTTTTCAAAAATGGTACAAAAGTAACAACAAAACTATACTTAAGGAAGGAAGTAGTTGGAACACAATAATACGAGGAACGATTATTCCTTCCCAGATGAGGCCGGAGAGCTAGGATCTAGTCCTATCTTGAACACAAGTTTCAAGTTCTTTGGAGTTCCATCTCCTCATCTGAAAAAGCAGGGGGCTTGGAAGATTCCAATTTTTTATTAAGATACTTTGAGGAAGCAATAGCCATTTTTCATGAAAGTTCAAGGGAGAATATAAAAAGAAACTAAGATTTATCAACACTTATCTTGTTCCAGGTAATTAGCACAAGGATTTTTAAAGCACAGACTCAAATATCCTGGGTTTGTGTTTGTGTTCTGCCTTCTACTAGCTGTGCAACCTTGGCAAGTTACCTAACTTCTGTGTATCTCTTTGTCCCCAGCAGAAAATGGGAACAACGAGCCAGGCACAGTGGCTCACGCCTGTAATCCCAGCACTTTGGGAGGCAGAGGCAGGAGGATCCCTTGAGCCAAGGAGTTCAAAACCAGGCTGGGCAACATAGCAAGACTTCATTTCTACTAAAAATTTAAAAATTCACCAGAAGCAATGGTACACGCCTGCAGTTTGAGCTACTCTGAAGGCTGAGGCAGGAAGATCACTCACTTGAGCCCAGGAGTTCAAAGTCACAGTGAGCTATAATTGCGCCACTATATTTCAGCTTAAGCAACAGAGAGAGATTCTGCCTAGAAAAAAATAAAAATAAAATGGAAACAATGGTACCTTCTCCAAAAGGTGGCTATGAGGATAACTGTTTATATATACAATGTTGTTTATACATAGTATATAGAAACATATATATCATAACAGTAAACTGGCACAAAGTAATTGCTCTATAATTGCTATTAGAACAATTGTTACTTTATATATATCGTTTTACAGATGAAAAAATAGATGAGAAAATCACAGCTTCAGAGCTTTGAGTTTTTCTGACCTCAATATTCAGTCTCTCAACTATTGATTACCCGTTAAACTGTACCAGTTAAAAGAAGTGAAAGTGACAGAATTTTGTAGTCAGGGAAATCCTACAGTCTCACAACCATTAGTCAATCAAAACCTTCAATAAATACACAATAAAGCTGTGTCTCAAAAGTCCTCCAACACCTAGCCTAGCCTTTAGAACAGCCAATTTGCCTACGTGGAGGAATGCTCCAGGCAGAGCACAGTGGTGTATGGCTATGATCCCAGCACCTGGGGAGCTAGAGGTGGGAGGGTCGCCTGAAGCCAAGAGTTTAAGAGCAGCCAGAGCAACACAGAGAGACCCTGTCTCTGTGAAAAATAAAATAAAATAGGCCAGGCGAGGTGGCTTGTGAGTATAATCCCAGCACTTTGGGAGGCCCAGGCGGCTACATCATTTGAGGTCAGGAATTTGAGACCAGCCTGGTCAACATGGCGAAATTTTGTCTCTACTAAAGATACAAAAATTAGCCGGGCTGGGTGGTAAGTGCCTACAGGTAAGCACCTGTAATCACAGCTACTTGGGAATCTGAGGCAGAAGAATTGCTTAAACCACAGAGGTGAAGGTTACAGTGAGCCAAGATTGTGCCACTATACTCCACCCTGGGCAACAAAGTGAGACTCTGTCTCAAAAAAAAAAAAAAAAGTAAAATAGAAAAAATTGCCAAGTGTGGTGGTGCATGACTATAGCCCCAGCTACTCTGGAGGCTGAGGTGAGAGGCTCACTTGAGCCCAGAAGTCAAGGCTGCAGTGAGCTGGGACATTACTCCTGTGTTGGGCTGAAATCCAGTGAATTGGTGACCTCTTTCTCTCTCTCTCTCTCCCATCTGAAGATTCTCAGAAATGCAAATTGCCTACTTGAAATTCTGTGGCACTTAAACCTCTATTTGGATGAATCTTGCCAGGAGTAGGATACTTTTTTTTTTTTTTTAGATGGAGTCTTGATCTATCACCTAGCCTGGAGTATAGTGGCATGATCTCAGCTCTCTGCAACCTCTGCCTCCCAGGTTCAAGCGATTCTCCTGCATCAGCCTTTCAAGTAGCTGGGATTACCGGCACCCAACACCAGGCCCAGCTAATTTTCATATTTTCAATAGAGACAGAGTTTCTCCATGTTGACCAGGCTGGTCTCAAACTCCTGACCTCAAGTCATCCACCCACCTCAGCCTCCTAAAGTGCTGAGATTACAGGTGTGAGCTACCTTGCCCAGCAAGGATATTTTTTCTTTTTGCTTTTTTTTTTTTTTTTTTTTTTTGACAAAGTCTCTCTCTGTCACCCAGGCTGGAATGCAGTGGTACAATCTTGGCTCACTGCAATCTCCGCCTCCCTGGTTTAAGCAATTCTCTGCCTCAACCTCCCCAGTACCTGGGATTTCAGGCACCCACCACCACACCTGGCTAATTTTTGTATTTTTAGTAGAGATGTGGTTTCACCATCTTGGCCAGGCTGGTCTTCAACTCCTGACCTCGTGATCCACCCTCCTCGGGCTCCCAAAGTGCTGGGATTACACCTGGCCAGTGTATCTTTTTGTAGGGGAGAAAGCTATTTGATAGCATCTGCAACAGGTGGTTCACAAATACGTCCATCATCCACTTCCACAACAAGAGGGACCTGTTCAAAGATAAGATCACACACAGCCCCTGACCATCTGCTTCCCTGAGTACACAGGGACCAACAAATATGATGAGGCAGCCAGCTACATCCACAGTAAGTTTGAGGGCCTGAATAAGCTCAAAGACACCAAGGAAATTTACACACACGTCATGTGCACCACCGACACCAAGAACGTAGTTAGGGTATGATGCCCTCACCAACATCATCATCAAGAACGGCCTGAAGGACTGTGGCCTCTTCTGAGGGCAGTGGCTACCTGGCAGGATGGGCCACTGCCAACTCTCTATCCCCCAACCCCTGAGGAAGATGTGACAAGAAGACCATGCTCCCCGCCTGTTTCCCAGCCACTTTTCTTTCCTCTCTTTGTTCTCAGCTCCCCCGTACCCTCAGCTCCAGACTTAGGGTAGGGGTTGCCACAGACCTGCCTGTTTGAAGCCTGCCCTTGTCTGAGGTGCCAGTAATGGCCATGGTAACCCCTTTCTGGGCATCTGTTCTGGTACCCCCCAGAAGCTGTGAAGATTCCATTCTACTCAGTAGCTCTCATTATGTAGATGAAACTTGAAAAAATCAGTTGTTCCTGAAAGGTCACAAGAGAGTAAGAAAACAGACTGAGAGTCTTAAAAGAACTATATGGTATAAAAGGAGAATCCAGAAAGTAGCGGATTGGGACCAGAGAAATAATATTTGAATTTAACTCATCTGTTCAGCAAATATTTGCTCCTTGCTAACATTTTGCCAGGTCCTATGCTAGTTATGCAGTTTTGATCAGACAGACATGGACTTAGGGGACTTACAAAGCTAGTGAAGGGGGAGAGCCAATATACAAGAAAACAAATACATGTAATTCTAAATTATAGTGATACTATAACAGAAAAGAAGAGGTTGCCATGTAAGACGAAAAGAAGGTGTAAGGAATCTACTTTGGACCAAAAGTTCAGGAAGGCCTCTGAGGCAGGCAAGCCTTGACCAGAGGGTAGGAGGAGCTGCAGGGGCAGTACAAGGAGGAAGGGATATGGGGCAGAGATTTCAGGCATGTGGAGTGAAAAGTGTGAAGGTCCTAATATAAAAGCAACTCTAACAATCAGAGGGCCAGTTTGGATCGCTTGACCTCCACCCCTCTTGAATCCCCTTTGATACTGAACATTTTGGAAAATACCATACAGCATATACGGTGTGCCTTCCCACAATAATTTATGACTTTTAAATCTCACAAAAACAAGTTCAACTGACGAATTCACGTCTTTTTAACATACATTTTGAAGACTATCTTAGCCCAAACCTGCACCCACATCCTGCAGAGTGTGCTGACTCACTAGACTCCCCTCTTTCGTACAAAAATAGCTTTTCCAGATCTACTGTTGTAATTGATTTTTTTCCAGGGCTTTATGCTCTACTGAAACTAAACACTTAAATGAGCAATTTCACTCTAGTGTGAAGGCCAGGGGAAATGAAAACGGTTTTGTTTCTGTTTTGAGACTTATGGGCAAATTTTAAATCGTTAATATATAATTAATCCTACGTAACATCATAGAAGCAAAACATCTGTGATTCTTTTTTCAGTACATTGCACACATAAAATGCACATGAAGCCAGGTTTGGAGAGTGATTCTTAGTAACGTAGCTTTGCATTTGTGCTTCGACATAAAGTTGAGACATTCTCAAGAGGCCTTGGGACATGGTGACACGTTGCGCAGTTTGGCCAGCAGAGGGAGACCAGAGAGTCGTGAAGCACCCAACGAAGCCACACCCAGATTAGGGTTGCTTACTATGTCTCTTCTCTGAATTTTAAAAAAACACAAAAGGAAAATGAGAAATTCTTGAAACAAAGCCCCTTTTTTTAATTGAGGCAAAATCCACATAACATAAAACGAGCCTTTTTAAAGTGTACAATTAAGTGGCATTTACCTCATTCACAGTGTTATGGAACCGTCGCCTCTGTCTAGTTCCAAAACGTAAAAAATGCTTACATTTTCTGTAAAGAGAACCTGCAAAGCCCAGGCCTGCCGTAGCCTTCTCATTTCGTCACATTCCCAGTTTTGTGTCCACCAGCATTGTGTCAGGAATGGTCCCCACGCATTCCACCAACAGCCTTCCTCCCTGTACAATTCACAGAATCGGATTCAGAGTTACAATTAGAGGTTCGAAAACCAAAAACATCTCAATTCTTTAGTTCTTCCTCTAGGAATTGCACAGTTGCAATAGACAAGCCAGTATATATGACTGTTTAAAAAATACTACACATACTGTGTCATTTTTCAGCAAAGACATGAATAAATTGTTTTAATTTAAATATGGTTACAAAACAGAAATGAACAATGTACTGCACCCAAGCCCTTCAGTCTTTGATGGGAAATTTAAAGTTATTCCCATCCAGAGTGAAAACTAAAGTTCTTTCTAGGTTAGGATGACAGCCAAGATTTTAAGGGCACCATGTCAACTGGTTATAGATAACAACTTTGAGGAAAGCAGAACTTAATGTAATAAAAGCAGAAGGTTTACAATCTAAATCCACTTTTTTATTAAAGAATTTAATCTGCTTTATGGGGTCTTGGCCCAGAGAAGGGTAAAAAAAAAAAAAAAAAAATACCAAACTGGAGAGGCCGGGGGAGGGGAATGGCTGTAGATGACTCTGGGAAAACAGGAGGGAGGGAAACTGAAGCGCGAGAGAGGCCGGATCCGCCCTAACAGACAGAAACTGTGTCTCGACAGCCACCAAATCCAGTTCAGGGCGGTTTGAGCCAGTTTCTGAGCTGGATTGAGAACAACAGCCTCGGCTGAGACTTCACTAGGGTGAAACAGAAAATCCAGCATGGACTTCACAGAAAGAACTGGATTTGGCCTGGACTCGCTGGAGCCTAAAGCTGTTTCCGGTAGTGACAAAGTCAGATAAAATATAAGGCCTGGAACTGGGACAGTGGCCTCTTCCAGAAGGAGAAATCACACAGCATTGTCTCTGTGCCTTAATCCAGTCCGCATTTTCTGTCTTGCTGCTCCTAATTGTGGCTGGTAAGGGGAAAAGGGCCTCAGGGTATCAGTTTTCAGAGAAAGCTGGCTGCAATGTTGGGGGAGGGGAGGCTTATGTGTCTCATGTAGTTTAATTTGTGTGCCTGGTGGGGGGAGGATGTGCGAGAGGGTCTGAAGGAGAGGGAACAGCACTTCACACCCTGCAGTTCACACCACCTTTCCAACAGCTTTGCTGTATTATTGCACGACCTCAAAATACACTGCACATAGGCGTCGTGGGAGCGCCCCACATACAAGTGGCTCTTGAACAACTAATTATCAGACCTCCTTCAGCCCTATGCATGAAATGGCAATACCCATACTCAATACTTTCAACATGCTCTTTTCATCTGCGTCCAGAAATACATACAAGCCGTACATGCCTTTCTCAACTAAAAGACACAGCAGTATTAGGTAACAATGGAATGATAATCCTGTTCTCCGCTCCCCTCCCCCAGGTGCCAGAACCTCCTAAGATCTGATCAGTCCCACCCTGAAATGGCTTCTCTAACACTGTCTAGTAGCCTGAACTGTTGTCTGCAGCTGTGGAGGGTGGGCACAGCCTGCGGCCAAGTTTGGCTCAGAACCTTCCCGGACCAATACAGCTCTTCCCCACCAAAAATTCCTAGGAGTTCTACACAAAGTCCAGGTCTGCCTGGTGGGACACTGGTGCGTGTGTAAATTCCCTCTCTCCTAAGTGTCCAAAGATGTTTAAAATCTTCCAGAGGCACCAAATAAGTGCCTCCAGACCCAGGACTTCTCTGACTAGAAGTCAGCCCTGGTGCGGGCTGGGGGGCAGGGCATGGAGCTTACAATTATGCACAGGCTCAATTACAAGCAGGGCTGTAGGTTTCAGAAATACTCCTGAGAGACTGGGGAAGGGAAAAGGAAGAAGGTCCAGCTGAAAGATGTGAAAATGCTATTTTACTCCTTTTACCATAGATACATAGATGGAAAATTGGAACACAATCCAGTCTGCATTATTAATGTGCGGAAATCGAATACACGAAACATGTTGCTGACATTTTCTATCCAATGTTTATTACACAAATAAGTAACTCATGAAGCTCTTCTGTGTCCATTTCATTCAATGTTAGACCTGGACTGCTGGGGACTCTGCTAGGGCTTTTGTTTCTTTAGAATTTGTTTCTTTTTTGGTAGGGGACCATGAATTGCCCCTACATGAAGATGCAGCAGGCTGGAGAGGCTAATAACAGTAATAACCGTAATACTCTGAGCTCACTATAAACCAGGCAGCACCAAGTGTTTCATATCCTAAATTATAACATACACACCACACATTTCCGAGTTAGGAACTATTGTCCCCATTTTAGAGATAAGGAAAATGAAGTTTGGAATGATTCGGTATTTTATCAACGTTACACATCTATAATGTGGCAGGCAAAGATTCTGGCTCCAAAATCCGTATGTTTAAGCTGATGCTATACCCGCCAAATCACTGGCAACGGGTTATAAACCGTTTTTCAGATCCTACTACGCGTCAGCCTACTTCCGGCTGGGGGAAGATGGTCATAGCCAGAGGGGAAGAATTGGTTCAGTGATTGGTTCATGATTGTTTCCTGCCTTCAACAAGCTTTCAATCTAATGGCTGTTTTTTTCAAGGACAATTCAGAACGGTCTGACAAGGGATTCTTATTTTTTTTTCTGCCTTTCGGCCTCAGAGGCCATCTGGGAACGAGAGTTTAGAATTTCCCTGCCATTTTCGTGCTGTGCGGGGAGGAACTTAAGAAATCGGGCCTGGCAGGGTATCAGCAGGCAGCACAAGCAGGCGGGGTGGAGAGGGGCAGGGCGAGGCCCCGGGAGCTGTCACCATGGCAACCCAGCCTGCTTTCCAGAACAATGTCTCTAACCAGGAAAACAGCTCCAGAGAGCTGGCTCTTCTTAATCCCCGTGGCCTGTGGGGCCAGGGAATGCACAAAGGGGATTCTTTATCCGTAGAGAAATGACCCTTTACAAGGCGGGGAACAAAGGGGAAACATTTATTGTATAGGAACTGTCTTTGTTATCTGGCTGAAATAAAATCAACAAAGTGCAATTACTTAGTTCCTCTCCACTCTTCACAGGAAATGAACTCTGCATTGTTAGGCAAGGTTCCTTTTCTGAATAATATTTGCTGTAATTTTTCTTTTATCCCCATTTTACAGATGACAGATTAGTAAGCATGAATGAACTTAACCTCTGCAAAACTGTAATTTGAAAACCAGGACGTCCTTTTAGACGGCTTTGTGAAGGAGGCCCTGCCTTTACCTACTTTGTCATAATCCTTCCAGATGATGTGAGGAGGGTTGGTGTCCAAGTGCTCTGGGCCTTGGGAGTCACCAGCCCTGGCTGGATTCGGCCGCGGCGCTGTGCTCCCTGCGCTCGCCCCTCCCCCGCACCCGCAACTGCAGCCTGAAGGCAGAGGCCAGGAGGAATGCAGGAGGCATTCCAGCCCCACCCCCGCAAGCCTCCTCCAGCGAGTTCCGAAACTACTGCTAAGTGGGCTGCAAGGAACACAGTGAACCAACTGGTGACTGTATTCCTCCAGGCTTTCACATGATCTACAGCCTGACTACACCCTGCGCATTTAAGACTGTCTCTAGCTCCTCTGAGCTAGGGTGTGCCATCTCTTAAGATGAGGGTAGCTTCGCGCTAGTCAGTCCACAGCTGCAAGGCCAGAAACGCAAGCAGTTACTGTACGCCTAATAACCCACGATTTTCCAAAAACGTCCACACTTACAAATAATGTCATTTTTTAATAGTTACATCAACCAGAAAGGTTAAGAGTTCGGCTACCTCGTGGCAGTAAAAGTCCTGCTTCCTGTGTCTGGGTGTCCTTGAGGAGCCCAATCCATTATAAAATCGAAAAAGCCGAAAGAACTGAACCTACACCTCTGTCTGCATCAGTCCTTTTGTGCAGTGATAAAGTTGGGAGGGTCCTTCATCACTGGGGAAGTCATGGGTCGCATACTTTCCACTCCACGCTAGAGATTTCGTGGTGATAGGAAATGCGGTCCCTATCCATCCCCCACCTCCAGGAGCTAAGTTGAGAACCACTGCCAGAGAATCTTTGGAAGGAGTTAATTGGATGAACTATCCGTATTAAATTAAGGCCTAAATATGTTGTCCATCCTACACTTTTCTTATTTTTGTTTTGTTTTGTTTTGTTTTTGAGATAGAGTCTTGCTCTGTTGCCCAGGCTGGAGTGCAGTGGCGCGATCTCGGCTCACTGCAACCTCTGCCTCCTGGGTTCAAGTGATTCTCCTACCTCAGCTTCCCGAATAGCCAGGATTACAGGCATGCGCCACCACGCCGGGCTAATTTTTTTTTAGTAGAGACGGGGTTTCACCTTATTGGTCAGGCTGGTCTTGAACTCCTGACCTCATGATCCACCCACCTGGGCCTCCCAAAGTGTTGGGATTACAGGTGTGAGCCACCAAGGCTGGCAAACACTTATATTTCAGTAGAAACAGTTCATTTATCCCTCGTTAGGAAGTCAAATTAATGGATCTTGGTAGTGAATTTTTAAGGACTCTTACATTGTTATAACGTTCCTCCCCAAAGTTTGATTCTTGTATTCAATATTCATTCAACATTCATTGAAAACTTGCTAACAACCAGGCAATATGGTACTGTTGGCTCTGCTGGGCTTGTGAATTTTAAAAATCACACAAAGGGCTGGGCGTGGTAGCTCACACCTGTAATCCCAACACTTTGGGAGGCCAAAGCAGGTGGATCACGAGGTCTGGAGTTTGAGATCAGCCTGACCAACATGGTGAAGCTCTGTCTCTACTTAAAAAAATACAAAAATTAGCCAGGTGTGGGCATGGTGGTGCGCCCCTGTAATCCCAGTTACTCAGGAGGCTGAGGCAGAAGAATGACTTGAACCCGGGAGGCAGAGGCAGAGGTTGCAATGAGCCAGGGTTGCACCAGTGTACTCCAACCTGGGTGACAGACTGAGACTCCGTCTCAAAAAAAAAAAGTCACATAATGCATGGAACTTACTTTCAAAGAGCTTACAGGCTGGGAAGATAGACAGGAAATCAGCTATTCCAGAGTGACATGGCATATGCTTTATAAGGATAAGAAAAAGAGGATGTGATATGGGAGAAGGGAGGAGGGACATGAAAAACAATAAGGCTGGGTAGAGTGAGATATAGCCAGAGTTTCTCAGAAAGAGCTGAGAAATGAGATGGAGTTAGCTAGAATAATATCAGAGCTAGCAGTCAGAAAAACAGAATTTTCATTCCAGATGTATTAACAAACAGGTCAGATGCCAGTCAGAAATAAAAGAACTCAAACGCTAAGGCAAAGCAAGGAGTCTAAAGTCCACTAGGTCATAGCTTTTCAGGATCTGAAACAGGAGAACTAACCTAACAGAAGAATTGATCTGTTTCCTTACCCAGGAAGCTTCCAAGCATCCTATCAGGATAATAACTAAGCCTCAAGCATGAAAACACTTAAGCTGTTGACATGAAGACTTCAACATCCAAAGCACTTTAAAATTTCAACATGTTATTTATAACTTTAGAATTGTTAGCAAAACTACATGTTATTGGACCTAATATCAGAACAGCAATTACTAGATACATGATCATGAGTCAGTACTAATGTTTGCACTAAAGCTTTCAATTCGTCTGCTAAGACCTGTTCACACATGCTAGGCTAAGATCTAGCAGCAATTAAGCTAGGACTTAGCCCTGTACCACATATTCTAACATCCTATTTAACCACTTCAGCTTTTTTTTTTTTTTTTTTTTAATTTTAAAAGATGAGATTTCACCATGTTGGCCAGCCTGGTCTTGAACTCCTGACTTCAGGTGATCCACCCACCTCTGCCTCCCAAAGTGCTAGGATTATAGCCGTGAGCCACCGCGTCCGGCCCCACTTTACCTCTTAAGGGTCAAAGAAAAGAAGAGAGTGAGATTCCTTAAGAGATATGGGGACTTGTAGGGTCCGAAGTAGAGAAAGTTTGTTGTTACTGTAAATCCCATTTTTGAGTCCATTAGTAAGCAAGTTTTCTAGACCCTGAGATTTTCTTTTCTTTCTTCTTTCTTTTTTTTTTTTTTGAGACAGGATCTGGCTCTGTTGCCCAGTCTGGAGTGCAGTGGTATAATCACAACTCACTGCCATTGCCTCCTGGGCTTAAGCAATCCTCCTTCCTCAGCCTCCATAGTAGCTAGGACTACCGGCATGTGCCACCACGTCTGGCTCATTTTTCTATTTTCTGAGTAGAGACAGAGTTTTGCCATGTGCCCAAATGGTCTCAAACTCCTGGGCTCAAGCAATCCACCCACCTCGCCCTCTCAAAGTGCTGGGATTACAGGTGTGAGCCACCGCACCTGGAGCCAGACTCTTGATTTTCTCTTGCTGTTACATATCAGTGATGTTAAAGTATTTCACTCTCTGGTCACAATATGATATTCTATTACCTGACCTCTTTGAAATTAGACCTTCTGTCAATAAGGTAAATGAGGAGGTAATATGATATTTGTAACTTCCAGGAAAAAGCTTTAAGACTTAAACAAACAATTTGGCACTTTTCTATCCCACTGTTGGAGAGATCAAGGAAGCAAGGATTGAGTTGAAACCTCTTTGAAGCAAGGTCTCCTTGCCAAGGCACACTGGGCATGTAGCATGAGCAAGAAACAAACCTTTCGTGTGTTCAGCCATTGAGACAATGGGTGGATATTTGTTATACAGTACAACCTAGATTATCTTGATTAAGTCACCTGTCGGTATCTGTTTCTTTACCCTCATTTCTTCCCAACAGAAGCTATGTCTCTACACAGCCCTAGGCTTCAGAAGACATGATTCCAGCTCCACCTCCACAGGGTGGTTCAGCATAAGTCAATCATGGTAATATTAATTCCTAACCACTGACTGGTTTAGTAAGTTTGCCAGGAAGTCTCAGAAGTTTCTCAGAGAGAGAGAGAGAGAAAGGATGTGCCTTTTCTCCCTCTAGGTGTTCTTATGACAATTATTTTATTATCTCACAGTTCTGTGAGTCAGGAATTCAGAAGTAGTTTAGCTGAGCAATTCTGGCTCAGATTCTCACATGAGGTTACATTCCAGACATTGCAAGGGCTGCATTCATCTGAAGGCTTGACTGGGGATAGGGAATGTACTTCCAGGATGGCTTATATGGCTGTTGGCATAAGTTCTCAGTTCATTGCTGACTCTTAGTAGAAGACCACAGTTACTTACCCTGTGAACCCTCCCCAAAGGGTTACTTGAATGTCCTCCTGTCATAAAGAATTCCTTTCCCCAAAGTGATGCAAGAAAAAGAACAAGGAAGAGACCAGGCGTGGTGGCTCACACCTGTAATCCCAGCACTTTGGGAGGCCGAGGTGGGCGGATCACGAGGTCAGGAGATAGAGACCATCCTGGCCAACATGGTGAAACCCGTCTCTACTAAAATACAAAAAAAAATTAGTCAGGCATGGTGGTGCATGCCTGTAGTCCCAGCTACCTGGGAGGCTGAGGAGGGGAATCCCTTAAACCCAGGCGGTGGAGATTGAAGTGAGCCAAGATTGTGTCACTACACTCCAGCTGGATAACAGAGCAAAGACTCTGTCTCAAAAAAAGAAAAAGAACAAAGAGGAAACCATTATATTTTATATCCTAATTTTAGGAGCAACACACCATCATTTCTACTCCATTTTATTCATTAAAGGTAAGTCATTAAGTTTAGCCCACATTTAAGAGTGGAGAGTTAGGTTGCCCTTTTGCAGGGAAGGAGGAATATTAAGGAATTTGTGGACATATTTTAAACCACCACAGATGTGATAGCAGGAAGTGCTGTGGCCCTATTGAGTAACAAGAGGATCTAGCCTAAGGGTAAACCTTCACAGAGAGGAAAGCAGAACAGACATGAAAAGAATTTTGATGACATCACTGAGCCACTGATCTTACCATGCCTGGAACCTACCATGGACTACTTAGTTATGTGAAAAAAACTGAATTTCTTCCCTTACCATTTCAGTCTTTTTGAATGGGGTTTGCTGATATTTGCTCTAGGGAATGAAATCAATGTATCTAATCAATAATACATATTGTAAATTAACCTAGATATCAACATAAAAATGTAAACATTTAAAAATATAAACTCCATTTTCTAAACTGTTAAAATGGTATATGTATAAAACTGCTTATCCAATTACATATACAGTTATATATGTATGTATGTGTATAAAACTGCTTACCATATGATAAAAGTTTTGTGTACTTTTTTTTGTTTTGTTTTGTTTTGTTTTGTTTTGTTTTGTTTGAGACGGAGTCTTGCTCTGTCGCCAGGCACCAGGCTGGAGTGCAATGTCGCGCGATCTCGGCTCACTGCAACTTCCACCTCCCGGGTTCAAGCAATTCTCCTGCCTCAGCCTCCCGAGTAGATGGAACTACAGGTGCGTGCCACCACGCCCAGCGAATTTTTGTATTTTTAGTAGAGATGGGGTTTCGCCATGTTGGCTAGGATGGTCTCATCTCTTGACCTCGTGATCCGACCACCTCGGCCACCCAAAGTTCTGGGATTATAGGCGTGAGCCACTGCACCCGGCTGGAAATTATTTGAATAATTTTTTTTTTTAATTGCACAAAACTTTTGGCCGGGCGTGTTGGCTCACGCCTATAATACCAGCAATTTGGGAGGCTGAGGCTGGCGGATCACAAGGTCAGGACATCTAGACCATCCTGGCCTTGATGATGAAACCCTGTCTCTACTAAAAATACAAAAAAATTAGCTGGGCATGGTGGCGCGCGCCTGTAGTCCCAGCTACTCTGGAGGCTGAAGCAGGAGAATTGCTTGATCCCGGGAAGAGGAGATTGCAGTGAGCCAAGGTC
>CAUYQU010022456.1:0-12311 GCA_963574635.1 Cheracebus regulus
CTTTTGGTGTTTTGGTCATGAAGTCCTTGCCTACGCCTATGTCCTGAATGGTTTTGCCTAGGTTTTCTTCTAGGGTTTTTAAGGTGTTAGGTCTTCTGTTTAAGTCTTTAATCCATCTGGAGTTAATTTTAGTGTAAGGTGTCAGGAAGGGGTCCAGTTTCTGCTTTCTGCACATGTCTAGCCAGTTTTCCCAACACGATTGGTTAAACAGGGAATCCTTTCCCCATTGCTTGTTTTAGTCAGGTGTGTCAAAGATCAGATGGTTTTAGATGTGTGACATTTCCTCTGAGGCCTCTGTTCTGTTCCATTGGTCAATATCTCTGTTTTGGTACCAGTACCATGCTGTTTTGATTACTGTATCCTTGTAGTATAGTTTGAAGTCCAGTAGTGTGATGCCTCCTGCTTTGTTCTTTTTGGTTAGAATTGATTTGGCTATGTGGGCTCTCTTTTGGTTCCCTATGAGATTTAAGGTGGTTTTTTCCAGTTCTGTGAAGAAGGTCATTGGTAGCTTGATGGGGATAGCATTGAATCTATAAATTACTTTGGGCAGTATGGCCATTTTCATGATACTGATTCTTCCTAACCATGAGCATGGGAATGTTTTTTCATCTGTTTGTGTCCTCTTTTATTTCGTTGAGCAGTGGTTTGTAATTCTTCTTGAAGAGGTGCTTTACATCCTTTATTAGTTGTATTCCTAGGTATATTATTCGCTATGTAGCAATTGTGAATGACAGTTCATTCTTGATTTGGCTCTCTTTAAGTCTGTTATTGGTGTATAGGAAGGCTTATGATTTTTGCACATTGATTTTGTATCCTGAGACTTTGCTGAAATTGCTTATCAGTTTAACGAGATTTTGGGCTGAGATGATGGGGTCTTCTAAATATACAGTCATGTCATCTGCAAATAGAGACAATTTGACTTCCTCCTTTCCTAATGGAATACCTTTATTTCTTTTTCTTGCCTGATTGCTCTAGCTAGAACTTCCAAAACTATATTAAATAGGAATGTTGAGAGAGGGCATCTTTATCTAGTGCCAGATTTCAAAGGGAATGCTTCTAGTTTTTGCCCATTCAGTATGATGTTGGCTGTGGATTTGTCATAAATAGCTTTTATTATTTTGAGATATGTTCCATCAATACCTAGTTTACTGAGAGTTTTGAGCATAAATGGCTGCTGAAGTTTGTCCAAGGCCTTCTCTGCATCTATTGAGATAATCATGTGGTTTTTGTCTTTGGCTCAGTTTATGTGGTGAAATACGTTTATAGACTTGCGTATGTTGAACCAGCCTTGCATCCCTGGAATGAAGCCTACTTGATGGTGATGGATAAGCTTTTTGACATGCTGTTGCAATCGGTTTGCCAGTATTTTATTGAAGATTTTTGCATCTATGTTCATCATGGATATTGGCCTGAAGTTTTCTTTTCTTGTTAAGTTCATAAAATGATTTTGGGAGAATTCACTCTTTTTGGATTGTTTGGAATAGTTTCAGAAGGAGTGGTGGGGCTGGGCGTGGTGGCTCAAGCCTGTAATCCCAGCACTTTGGGAGGCTGAGGCAGGCACATCACAAGGTCAAGAGATCGAGACCAACATGGCCCACATGGTGAAACCCCGTCTCAACTAAAAATGAAAAAAAATTAGGTGGGCGTGGTGGTGCGCACCTGTAGTCCCAGCCACTCAGGAGGCTGAGGCAGGAGAATTGCTTGAACCTGGAATGTGGCAGTTGCAGTGAGCCGAGATCACACCACTGCAGTCCAGCCTAGCACCTGGCATCAGAGCAAAAACTCTGTCTCCAAAACAACAACAACAACAACAACAAAAAACAGAAGGATTGGTATAGTGGTATCAGCTCCTCTTTGTATATCTGGTAGAATTCGGCTGTGAACCTATCTGGACCTGGGTTATTTTTGGTGGGTAGGCTATTAATTGCTGCCTCAACTTCAGCCCTTGTTATTGATCTATTCAGGATTTCGAATTCTTCATCGTTTAGTCTTGGAGGGTGCAAGTGTCCAGGAATTTATCCATTTCTTCCAGGTTTACTGGTTAACGTGCATAGAGTTGTTTGTAGTAATCTCTGATTGGGTGGTTTGTATTTCTGTGGAATCTCTGGTGTTATCCCCTTTATCTTTTTTATTTCTTCTATTGATTATTCTCTTTTTTCTTTTTTATTAATCTGGCTAGTGGTCTATTTTCTTGATCTTTTCTAAAAACCAGCTCCTGGATTTATTGATTTTTTGAAGGGCTTTTTTTTTTTCCTCTGTCTCCTTCAGTTCTGCTCTGATCTTAATTATTTCTTGTCTTCTGCTAGCCTTTGAGTTTTTTTATCTTGCTCCTCTAGCTCTTTCAATTTTGATGATGGGGTTTCGATTTTAAATCTTTCCTTGCTTCCCATGTGAGCATTTATTGCTATGAATTTTCCTCTATACACTGCTTTAAATGTGTCCCAGTGATTCTGGTAAGTTGTGTGTGAGTTATTGTTGGTTTTGAAGAACATCTTTATTTCTGCATTCATTTTATTGTTTATCTAGTCAACATGAACAACAAGAGCCAGTTGTTCAGTTTCCATGAAGCTGTGCGATTCTGAGTTAGTTTCTGAATTCTAAGATCTAATGATTGCACTGTGGTCTGAGAGACTGTTTGTTATGATTTCTGTTCTTTTGCATTTGCTGAGGAGTGATTTACTTCCATTTATGTGGTCAATTTTAGAGTAGGTGTGATGTGGTGCTGAGAAGAATGTATATTCTGTGGATTTGGGGTGAAGAATTTTGTAAATGTCTATTAGGTTTGCTTGGTCCAGGTCTGAGTTCAAGTCCTGGATATCCTTGTTAATTTTCTGTGTCGTTGATCTGTCTAATATCGAGAGTGGAGTATTAAAGTCTCCTGCTATTATTGTGTGGGAGTCTAAGTCTCTTTGTCGGTCACTAAGAACTTGCTTTATGGGCCAGACAAGGTCACCCTGAGGGTGCTACTCTGCTGCGATGTTTACCCGGTTACTGGGCCCACGCTACTGGGAACTGGTCAAGAACTGGTGGCCCACGACCTACACATGGGGTGCTGTTGGCACCATGGGGCTGGTGTGGGCCTTCGACTGGTGGCTGATCCTGGACTGGGTTTCTTACATCAATGGCAAGTTTAAAAAGGATGATTGATTACACTGACCCTTCGCAGACTTGTCCGGTGCCTGGTGACGCCAGCTCATCCCACCTCAGCACCTGCTGTGTCTGGAGAAGTGCATGTCCTCAGGATGGACAGGAGGAAATCCACAGCTCCACTTCCGACTTTTTCTGCTTCTGAAAACAGCTTGGATGTTTCAATGCACATTGTATTAAACCTCACTGAAACCTGCTCCATGCCCAGATGTTGATCATGCTGGTAGCTTGGTTACTGTGGCTATACCTGTGGTGGCTAAGGTGACCCAGGGGCCCTTTCAGCTCCAAAATGTTACAGAGCTAGGAGAGTTTTCCAACAGCTGGCAGAACCTACTGAATTATTTAAAATGTTTCATAAGTATTATCTGCAGTGTGTTTCTCCATTGCTGCATTAACAAGTTACCCCACAGCTTAGTGGCTTAAAGCAGCTCACATTTGGCCAGGTGCAGTGGCTCACCTGTCATCCCAGCACTGTGGGAGGCCATGGCAGGTGGATCGCCTTAGGTCGGGAGTTGGAGACCAGCCTGATCAACATGGTGAAACCCCGTCTCTACTAAAATACAACAAAGTAGCTGGGAATGGTGGTGGGCGCCTGTAATCTCAGCTACTCAAGAGACTGAGGCTGGAGAATTGCTTGAACCCGGGAGACAGAGGTTGGGGTGAGCAAAGATCATGCTGCTGCACTCCAGCCTGGGTGACAAGAGTGAGACTCCATCTCAAAACAAAAAGCAATGAACATTCGCCGTCTCACAGTTTTGTCAGTCAAGGATCTGGGAGTGATGTGTCTGGGTGGTTGTGGCCCATGGCCTAGAGTCTCTCATGAGGTTGCAGCTAAGACATCAGACAGGGCTGCCTCATCTGAGGAAGGCTCAACTAGGGCTGGAGGAGCCACTTCCAAGCCAGTACCCTCACGTGGCTGTCAGTGACAGCACAGTTTCTTCCTGTGGGGAACCCTACACAGTGCTGATTGAGCATCCTCACAACATGGCCTCTGCCTTCCGCAGAGCACGTGAACCCAGGGAGAGCAAGGAGAAGTGAACCCAGGGAGAGCCACAGTGCTCTTACAACCCACCCTCAGAAGTCTCATGTCATCATTTCCACCACACTGTTCATCAGAAGCAAGCCCCCTAGGTCCAGCCTACGTGTGAAGGGAGGGGAATTAGGTTTTGTGTTTTGAAGGGAAGAATATTGGAATCAGACATTTCAAACTATCACATTAGGGGTACAAAAATGAACAGGCTGGGCATGGTGGCTCACGCCTGTAATCCCAGCACTTTGGCAGGCTGAGGCAAGCAGATCATGATGTCAAGAAATCGAGACCATCCTGGCCAACATGGTGAGACTCTGTCTTAAAAAACAAAAGGAAATTAAAAATGAACAGGTACAAAAAGAGTATATGGGCAAAGTCACAGTCCCCCCTGCAGCTGAGTTCTTTCCAGTGCTTGCCAATCTCTTAAAAATCCTCCTAGACACACTCTCTGCATACATAAGTGTGTTTATGGAAATAGCTAGTGTATTAGTTTCCTAGGGTTCCTGTAGCAAAATACCACAGATTTTGCATGGCTCAAACAACAGAAATTCATTTATTTAATTTTGGAGATGGGGTGCTGCTCTTTTGCCCAGGCTGGAGTGCAGGGGTGCAGTCTTGGCTCACTGCAACCTCTGCCTCTAGGGTTCAAGCCATTCTCCTGCTTCAGCCTCCTGAGTAGCTGGGATTACAGGCACACATCATCACGCCTGGCTGATTTTTGTATTTTTAGTAGAGATGGGGTTTTGCCATGCTGGCCAGACTGGTCTTGAACTGACCTCAGGTGATCCACCCACTTCGGCCTCCCAAAGTGCTGGGATTACAGGTGGGAGCCACTGTGCCTGGCAGGATTTCGTTCTGAGTTTTAAAAAAATATTGGCCAGGGGGCTGGGCACAGTGGCTCACGTATCACTGCACTCCAGCCTGGGCAACACAGGTAGACTCTCATCTCAAAAAAATAGATAAAAATTAAAAAAAAAAACATTGACCCCAGGTTGGGTGTAATGGCCCACACCTGTAATCCCAGCACTTTGGGAAGCCAATGAGAGAGAATCGCTTGAGCCCAGAAGTTACAGGCTGCAGTGAGCCATGATTGCACCACTGCCCTCCAGCCTGGGTGGCAGAGTGAGACCCTGTCTCAAAAAAGAAACTGTGGTCTGGGTGCAGTGCCTCATGCCTGTGATCCCAGCAGTTTGGGAGACTGAGGTGGGCGGATCATGAGGTCAAGAGATCAAGACCATCCTTGCCAACACATCTCTACTGAGAACACAGAAATTAGCTGGGCATGATGACACATGCCTGTAATCCCAGCTGCTCGGGGATGGAGACAGGAGAATCGCTTGAGCCCAGGAGGCAGAGGTTGCAGTGAGCCAAGATCTTGCCACTGCACTCCAGCCTGGTGACAGAGTGAGACTCCATCTCAAAAAAAAAAAAAAAAGAAATTGTATGACTTGAACCCTGAATCTGTAGGTGACCAGACCCCAGTAGCAATGAGGCTTCCCTGCCTACTTCTGAACCTCCTGTCCTGGCATTTAAGTCCTGGAAGGGAAGGCAGTGACTTTAGCATGATGGCACCAAAGCCTTCTCCAGCCCAGGAGGCTGCAGGAGCCAACCTGGCTTATGGGGTCCTGTGATTCAGTCACTGGACTCTGCTGTGAAGAGGAGTGGTCTCGGGCCCATTAGCCATTTATTCAGGCATTTAATTCTACCAGCATCCACTCAAGGACCCTTATTCTACCAAGTATAAACCATTTCTAAACATTCATTTTGTTGCTCAAGTTGTTCTAAGCTTAACCATGGTGAGCCCCTTCCACATTGGCTCCTGTGTCCATCTGATATGTCTCAGGTCATTTTTTTTAATGTTATTGAGGTAAAATTCACATAACATAAAATTAAACATTTTACAGTGTAAAACAAACAAACAAACTTGTTTTATGTATCCGAATGCTCCTGTATTGGGCGCATATATATTTAGGATCATTAGCTCTTCTTGTTGCATTGATCCTTTTGCCATTATGTATTGCCCTTTTTTGTCTCTTTGGATCTTTGTTCATTTAAAGTCTATTTTATCAGAGACAAGGATTGTAACTCCTGTTTTTTTTGCTCTCCATTTGCTTGTTAGATCTTCCTCCATCCCTTTATTTTTAGCCTATGTGTATCCTTGCATGTGAGATGGGTTTCCTGGATACAGCACACCAATGGGTTTTGACTTTTTATCTAATTTGCCAGTCTGTGTCTTTTGATTGAGGCATTTAGCCCATTTACATTTAATGTTAATATTGTTATGTGTGAATTTGATCCTGCCATTTTGATGCTAGCTGGTTGTTTTGCCCATTTTTGATGCAGTTTCTCCATTGTATCACTGCTCTTTACCATTTGGTACATTTTTGGAGTGGCTGGTACTGGTTATTCCTTTCTATGTTTAGTGCTTCTTTCAGGAGCTCTTGTAAAGCAGGCCTGGTGGTGGTGAAATCTCTGAGCAGTTGCTTATACATAAAAGATTTTATTTCTCCTTCAATTATGAAGCTTAATTTGGTTGGATATGAAATTCTAGGTTGAATTTCTTTTCCTTAAGGATGTTGAATATTGGCCCCCACTCTCTTCTGTCTTGTAGGGTTTCTGCTGAGTGATCTGCTGTGAGTCTGATGGGCTTCCCTTTGTGGGTAATCTGACCTTTCTATATGGCTGCCCTTAGCATTTTTTTCTTCATTTTAACCCTGGTGAATCTGATGATTATGTGCCTTGGGGTTGCTTTTCTTGAGGAATATCTTTGTGGTGTTATCTCTATTTCCCAGATTTGAATGTTGGCCTGCCTTGCTAGGTTGGGGAAGTTCTCATGTATAATATCCTGAAGAGTGTTTTCCAGCTTGAGTTCATTCTGTCCATCACATTCGCGTATACCTATGAAATGTAGATTAGGTGTTTTCACATAATCCCATATTTCTTGGAGACTTTGTTCATTTATTTTTACTCTTTTTCCTCTAAGCTTGCCTTCTCATTTTATTTCATTGAGTTGATCTTCAATCTCTGATATCCTTTCTTCTACTTGGTCTATTTGGCTATTGGAACTTGTGTATGCTTTCCAAAGTTCTCGTTCTGTGTTTTTCAGCTCCATCAATTCATCTATATTCCTCTCTAAGCTGTTTATTCTTGTTAGCATTTCATCAAACCTTTTTCAAGGTTCTTAGTTTCTTTGTATTGGGTTACAACATGATCTTTTAGCTCAGAGTAGTTTGTTATTACCCACCTTCTGAAGCCTGTTTCTGTCTATTCATCAGACTCATTCTCCATCTAGCTGTGTTCCCTTGCTGGTGAGGAGTTGTGATCCCTTGGATGAGGAGAGGTGTTCTGGTTTTGGGTATTTTCATCCTTTTTGTGCCGGTTTCTTCCCATCTTTGTGGATTTATCTACCTGGGGTCTTTGTGCTTGGTGACTATCAGATGGGGTCTCTGAGTGGACGTCCTTTTTGTTGCTGATGAAGTTATTTCTTTCTGTTTCTCAGTTTTCTTTCTAACAGTCAGGCTTCTCTGCTGTTGGACTGCTGGAAGTCCACTCCAGACCCTGCTTGCCTGGGGATCACCTGCAGCAGCTGCAGAACAATGAGGGTTGCTACCAGTTTCTGCTTCTGTTATCTTTGTCCCAGAAGGATACCTGCCAGATGTCAGCCTGAACTCTCGTTTATGAGGTGTCTCTTTGGTTATACAGGTGTCAGGGAGCTGCTTGAGGAGACAGTCTGTCCCTTATAGCAGCTCAAGTGCTGAGGTGTGAGCTCTGTTGTTCTGTTCAGAGCTGCTGTGCAGGTACGTTTAAGTCTGTTGCAGTGGAACTCATAACTGCCTTTTTTTTTTTTTAAGGTGCTCTTTCCCAGGAAGGTGTGGCTTTATTTATAAGTTCCTGTCATTCTGCTGCCTTTTTTCAGAGATGCCCTGCCCAGTGAGGAGGTAGCCTAGTCACAGTCTGCCAGCAGAGGCATTGCTGAGCTGCTGTGGTCTCTGCCAGCGGTTGTGTGAACTTCCTTGCAGTTTTATTTATAGGGGTATAGTTAGAACTGCCTTGGTAATGGCAGTCTGCCTCAGTAATAGCGGACTGCCTCAGTAATGGCCGATGGCCTTGGTAATGGTGGACTTCCTTGGTAAAGGCAGATTACCTCAGTGATGGTGGACTACCTCAGTAATGGGTGACTGCGTTGGTAGTGGTGGACTGCCTTGGTAATGGCAGACGCCCTTCCCCTGACAGAGCTGCATCATCCCAGGTCCAGCTGTGCTTGCTGTGAAACTCTCAATCCAGAGCATTTCAGATTGCTGGTCTTTGTGGGGTGGGATCAGCCAAGCCAGATCACCTGGCTCCCTGTTTCTGCCCCATTTTTTTCAGTTGAATGGGCGACTCTGTCTTCCAGGCATTCCAGCCCCCAGTTGAAATGGTACCTGGATTTGTGTGAGTTTTTGTGCAGAAACATGCTGCACCGGTTGAAACAGCCACACTGGAGACTTGTGGCACTTTTCCACCTGGGAATCTCCTGGTCTGTGGGCAGTAAAAATTCATTTGGAAATGCGGTGATCACTCACCCTCTGCATTTTTGCTGGGAACTGCAATCCAGTGCTGTTCCTATTCAGCCATCTTGGATCATCCCAGCATTTAAAAAAAAATTTTTATGGTTACATTCTAGGTGTGTATATTGATGTGTTACATGTGATATTTTGATATAGGCTTGCAATGTATAATGAGCACATCAGGGTAAATAGAGTATCCATCACCTCAATTATTTATTATTTGTGTTACAAACAATCCAGTTATACTCTTCTAGTTATTTAAACATGTACAATTAAATTATTTTTTGTTTACGGTCACCTTGTTGTGCTAGCAAACACTAAGTTGTATTCACTCTCAGTATTATTTAATACTGATTAATCAGCCCTAATTCCTCCACCCATCCTCCCACTACTCTTCCTAGCCTCTGGAAGCCATATTTCTACTCTATATCTCCATCTGTTCATAAACATTTAGGTGGCTTCCAAATGTTGACTATTGTTAATGATGCTTCAATAAACATAAGAGTAAGATATCTTTTCGATATTCTGATTTTCTTTCTCTCAGTTAAATATGCAGGAATGGTATTGCTGGATCATATGCTAGCTCTATTTTTAGTTTTTTGAGGAACCCACACACTGTTCTCCACAAAGATTGTACTAATATACATTCCTACTAACAGTATACAGGGGTTCTCTTTTTCCCATATCCTGGCCAGCATTTGTTATTGCATGACTTTTGGATAAAAGACATTTTAAGTGGAGTGAGATGATATTACATTCTAGTTTTTACTTGCATTTTTCTGATGGTAAATGATGTTGAACACCTTTTCATATACTTGTTTGCCATTTTCATGCCTCCTGTTCAGAAATGTCTATTGAGATCTTTTGCTCATTTTGGATTGGATTGTTAGATTTATTTCTATAGTATTAATTCAGCTCCTTATATTCTGGTTATTAATCCCGCGTCAGATGAATAGTTTGCAAACATTTTCTTCCATTCTATGGGTTGTCTCTTTGTTGATTGTTTTAATTGCTATGAGGAAGCTTTTTAACTTGTTGCGATCCTCCTTGTCTATAGTATGGGAAAGAGATGAGATTCTATGGGAGTATATGCAACTAGGAGAGAACCTGGAGACTAAATAATCTCGTTATTATGTTCATTAACAACTGGTAGTACAGAACCTCTAAAGGGTTCTCAGTTCTTCACATTTCTATTATAATGTAACTGAAAATGAGAAAAAATATTCTATTTAAAGAGAGTAAACTGAAAAAGAAGTACATGTGTAAAGCTATTTCCAAATGCTTTAGAATAGCATTCACAGCCTTTCACAATGTCTCAATTTTTCAATTTTATCCTCTGTGACTGCTTTTGCTCGTTATATTATCTTATTATTTTTGTCCTAGTCACAATTCCCAAACCACAGCTTGAGTGTCTAAGCATAAAAGCTTTCTTTGAGCCAATACTGTTTATTTAAATAAGACTATACTTTGCTAAAGTAAAAAATTTAGTATATTTATAGACATTTCTTTTATCATGCATGTGGGAGAAAAGGAATGCTAGCAGTGGCCCTTTTCTAGTTTTGTTGAACAATTTTTACAAATCTTTATACTTTTTAGGAACACAGAGATATCAATTAAAACATTATTGCCAGGGCAAAAAAAAAAAAAAATTCAAGCATGACAACAAATCAGAATTATTTACTTCTCCTCTAAGGACACTTTTATTGAAACTGGCAACAATTTTTTTAAAAATCAGGCATTTATACAAATGTTTTTATTCAAATTTTCTTTCAAGGACACATTCCTATTAACAAAGAACAGAACAAGTTAGTAACAGTCTATAATATTTGCACAGAACACCATGTTGTTTAGAAAAAAATAAACTTGTTATTGTTACAAATGTTCTAAATCTTACACTGGACTAAGTAAGTCTATTGGAATGTGTTTGTGCTGCAGAACAATCTTTCTTCTTGTACATCTGTAGGGAAAATGAGAGCTCTTTAATTTTTTCAGATTTTAAAATGAATTATAAATACTCTTTTAAAACTCGTCTAGAATTTCTTTTGTTAGCAAAAACAAACCAAACCCAAACAAAACATAACCTCTCCCATCCAGGTACTAACCAGGCCCAACCCTGCTTAGCTTCTGAGATCAGATGAAATCGGGTGCATTCAGGGTGGTATGGCCATAGACATGAAACATAACCTCTAAAGCTATGTGTCACCGAGAATAATGCAGTCCAGGAGGAATAGAATTTTACTTATCAGAAAAATTTAAAGCATGTAGCATTAATTTCCCACTATATCTATGCCTGAAATCTATTTCTCCACTTCTATTATTCTCATCTGGGAAAGCTCTACATCTTCCTGGAATTCCACATAAAATATTGCATGCTTTTTGGAGCTTTTGAAAACTCCACAATGAGTAATTGCATCTTGCTCTAGGCACTTATATGTATATCCCTATTTTGATCTCACTTTAGTTTTTTATCTTTTAAAATTTTTTTCTAGAGCATTTTATAATTTACAGAAAGTTGCAAAACTAGTACAATGAATTCTCATGGACTCTACATTAAGCATCTCATAATGTTGACATTTTACATAATTTAACAGAATCATACAAACTAGGAAATTATCATCAGTACAACACTATTAACTTACTGCAGATCTTGTTAGAATTTTACTCATTTTTTTTCATTGATGTCTTTTTTGATTCTAGGATCCAGTTCAGAATACTACATTGCATTTAGTTGTCATGTCTCCTTAATTTCCTCTAATCTGTAGCAGGTCCACAATTTTTCCTTGAATTTCATTATTTTTTCTTGTGTTGTTGTGATTTTGACAATAGAAGATTACTTTTGCCCAACAGTTATCTTTTATTTTCCTCAATTCTTCTATATTTGTTAACTGAAATATTTCCTTAGGGAAGAGTGGTCCATTCTCCCCTATTTATTTATTCATATTAGTAAACAATAATCATGGATATTTATTTTATTCTATAAGTTATAATATATTATCAGTATTCTGTTACGATAATGGGTATGTTTATATTGTTACTGTAATGTATAGAATTGTGTTTTTCCTTAAAAGATGTACTTACATCCTCACTTCCAGTACCCGTTATTGTGATTTTATTTGAATGTAACCTTACTTGTACATAAAGTCTTTGAACTTGTAATTCAGTTAAGATTAGTGTGGACCCTAATTCAATAAATGATGTCTTTATAAGAGTAGGGAAATTTTGACAAAGACATGGAAGACACATTGTAGAACACCGTAAGAAGATGGAGACAGACATTGGAGTTCTGCACCTGCAAGCTTAGGAAGGTCGATGGTTGCTGAAAACCACGAGAAGCTAAGAGAAGATTATAAAACAAATTCTCCCCTAGAGAATCGATCATGTACCAGTCTTTCTGACACCTTGATTTTGGACTTCTGGCCTCAAGAACTGTGAAATAAAAAAATTGGAGAGAGATCCAAGATGGCGGATTAGGAGCAGCTCAGGATTGCAGCTCCCAGTGAAAGTGCAGAGGGTGAGTGGACGCCGCATTTCCAGACGGATTTTTATTGTCCCCAGACCAGGAGATTCCCAGGCGGAGCAGCCCCACG
>CAUYQU010022459.1:0-11327 GCA_963574635.1 Cheracebus regulus
TGAGTTCAAGTCCTGGATATCCTTGCTAATTTTCTGTCTTGTTGATCTAATATTGACAGTGGAGTGTTAAAGTCTCCCACTATTATTGTGTGGGAGTCTAAGTCTCTTTGTAGGTCATTAAGAACTTGCTTTATGTACCTGAGTGCTCCTGTATTGGGAGAATGTATATTTAGGATCATTAGCTCTTCTTGATGCATTGATACTTTTACCATTATGTAATGCCCTTGTTTCTTTTGATCTTTGTTGGTTTAAAGTCCATTTTATCAGAGACTAGGATTGCAACCCTGCTTTTTTTTTTACTCTCCATTTGCTTGATAAATCTTCCTCCATCCCTTTATTTTGAGCCTTTGTGTATCTTTGCATGTGAGATGGATTTCCTGGATACAGCACACTGATGGGTGTTGACTTTGTATCCAATTTGCCAGTCTGTGTCTTTTGATTGGGGCATTTAGCCCATTTACATTTAAGGTTAATATTGTTATTTTGTGATATTTATCCTGCCATTTTGATGCTAGCTGGATGTTTTTCCCGTTGACACATTTTTTTCATTGTGTTGATGGTCTTTCCCATTTGGTACGTTTTTGGAGTGGCTGGTACTAGTTGTTCCTTTCCTTGTTTAGTGCTTCTTTCAGGAGCTCTTGTAAGGCAGGCCTGGTGGTGATGAAATCTCCCAGCAGTTGCTTGTCCATAAAGGATTTTCTTTCTCCTTTGCTTATGAAGCTTAGTTTGGCTGGATATGAAATTCCAGGTTGAAAGTTCTTTTCTTTAAGGATGTTAAGTATTGGCCCCCACTCTCTTCTGGCTTGTAGGGTTTCTGCCGAGAGATCTGCTGTGAGTCTGATGGGCTTCCCTTTGTGGGTGACTCATCCTTTCTCTCTGGCTACCCTTAGCATTTTTTCCATCATTTCAACCCTGGTGAATCTGATGATTATGTGCCTTGGATTTGCTCTTCTTGAGGAATATCTTTGTGGTGTTCTCTGTATTTCCTGGACTTGAATGGTGGCCTTGCTTTCTAGATTGGGAAAGCTCTCCTGGATAATATCCTGAAGAGTGTTTTCCAGCTTGGATTCATTCTCTCTGTCACATTCAGGTATACCTATCAAACATAGATTAGGTCTTTTCACATAATCCCTTATTTCTTGGAGGTGTTGTTCCTTTCTTTTCCCTCTTTTTTCTCTATTCCTGCCTTCTTGTTTTATTTCATTGAGTTGATCTTCAATCTCTGATATCCTTTCTTCTGCTTGGTCAATTTGGCTATTGAAGCTTCTGTATGCTTCTGGAAGTTCTCGTGTCATGTTTTTTAGCTCCATGAAGTCATTTATATTCTTTTCTAAGGTGTTTATTCTAGTTAGCATCTCATGTAACCTTTTTTCTAGGTTCTTAGTTTCTTTGCATTGGATTAGCACATGTTCTTTTAGCTCTGAGAAGTTTGTTATTATCCACCTTCTGAAGCCTGTTTCTGTCAATTCATCAGACTCATTCTCCATTCATTTTTGATCCCTAGCTGGTGAGGAGTTGTGATCCTTTGGAGGAGGAGAGGCATTCTGGTTTTTGGTGTTATCATCCTTTTTGCACTGGTTTCTTCCCATTTTAGTAGTTTTATCTACCTGTGGTCTCTGTAGTTGGTGACTTTCTAGTTGGGTCTCTGAGTGGACGTCCTTTTTGTTCATGATGAAGTTATTTCTTTCTATTTCTTAGTTGTCCTTCTAACAGTCAGGCCCCTCTGCTGCAGGACTGCTGGAGGTCTACCCCAGACCCTGCTTGCCTGGGGATCACCTGTGGGGGCTACAGAACAGTAAGGGTTGCTGCTGGTTTCTTCTTCTGTTATCTTTGTCCCAGAAGGGTACGTCCTAGATGGTGGCCTGAGCTCTCCTTTATGAGGTATCTCTTTGAGTGTATGGCGGTTGGCGAGCTGCTTGAGGAGACAGTCTATCCCTTATAGGAGCTCAAGTGCTGTGCTGGGAGCTCCGTTGTTCTGTGTAGAGATGCTGGGCAGGTACTTTTAAGTCTGTTGCAGTGGAACTTATAACAGCCTCTTTTCCCAGGTGCTCTTTCCTAGGAAGGTTGGCTTTATTTATAAGCAAGTTCCTGTCATACTGCTGCCTTTTTTCATAGATGCCATGCTCTGCATGGAGTTGTCTAGTCACAGTCTGCCAGCAGAGGTGTTGATGAGCTGCCTAAGGCTCTGCCCAGCTGCTGTGTGAACTGCCTTGGTAGTGGTGGTTGCCTTTCCCCCAACTGAGCTGGACCATCCTGGTTCCAGCTGAGCTTGCTGGGAAACTCGTAATCCAGAGTGTTTCAGATAGCATGTTTTTTAACAAGGATATCCAGGACTTGAACTGAGATCTGGACCAAGCAGACCTAATAGACATCTACAGAAATCTCCAACCTAAATCCACAGAATATACATTCTTCTCAGCACCGCATTGCACCTACTCTAAAATTGACCACATAATTGGAAGTAAATCACTCCTCAGCAAATGCAAAAGGACAGAAATCATAACAAACAGTCTGTCAGACCACAGGGCAATCAAATGAGAACTCAGAATTAAACTAACTCAGAACTGCACAACTTCATGGAAACTGAACAACTGGCTCCTGAATATCCACTGGATAAACAATGAAATGAAGGGATAAATAAAGATGTTCTTTGCAACCAACAAGAACGAAGACACAATGTACCAGCATCTCTGGGACACATTTAAAGCAATGTCTAGAGGGAAATTTATAGCAATAAATACCCAAATGAGAAGCAAGAAGATCTAAAATTGACACTCTATCATCAAAATTGAAAGAGCTAGGGGAGCAAGATCAAAAAAAAAATCAAAAGCTAGCAGAAGACAAGAAATAGCTAAGATCAGAGCAGAACTGAAGGAGATAGAGACACAAAAAAACCCTTCAAAAAAATCAGTAAATCCAGGAGCTGTTTTTTTGAAAGGATCAACAAAATAGACCACTAGCCAGATTAATAAAAAAGAAAATGGAGAAGAATCAAATAGATGCAATAAAATTGATAAAAGGGGTATCACCACTGATTCCACAGAAATATAAACTAAAATCAGAGATTACTACAAACAACTCTATGTATATAAACCAGTAAACCTAGAAGAAATGGATAAATTCCTGGACACTTGCACCCTCCCAAGTGTAAACAAGGAAGATGTTGAAACCTTGAATAGTGTAATAATAAGGGCTGAAGTTGAGGCAGTACTTAATAGCCTACCAACCAAAAAAATTCCAGGTCCAGACGGGTTCACAGCTGAATTCTACCAGATGTACAAAGAGGAGCTGGTACCATTCCTTCTGAAACTATTCCAAACAATACAAAAAGAGGGAATCCTTTCCAAATCATTTTATGAGACCAACATCATCCTGATACCAAAACCCAGCAGAGATTCAACAACAAAAAAATAAAACTTCAGGCCAATATCCATGATGAACATAGATGCAAATATCTTCAATAAAATACTGGCAAACCAATTGCAACAGCACATCAAAAAGCTTATCCATCATGATCAAGTAGGCTTCATTCCAGGGATTCATGGCTGGTTCAACATACACAAGTCTATAAACAAAATCCATCACATAAACAGAACCAAAGACAAAAACCACATGATTATCTCAATAGATGCAGAGAAGGCCCTCCACAAAATTCAACAGTGCTTTATGCTAAAAAAAAATCAATAAACTAGATATCAAAGGAACATATCTCAAAACAACAAAAGCTATTTATGACAAATCTACAGCCAATATCATACTGAATGGGCAAAAACTGGAAACATTCCCTTAGAAATCTGGCACTAGACAAGGATGCCCTCTCTCACCACTTCTATTCTATATAATATTGGAAGTTCTAGCCGGATCAATTAGGCAAGAAAACAAAATAAAGGGTATTCAATTAGGAAAGCAGGAAATCAAATTGTCTCTATTTGCAAATGACATGATTGTATATTTAGAAGACCCTATCAGCCCAAAATCTCCTGAAACTAATAAGCAACTTCAGCAAAGTCTCAGGATACAAAATCAATGTGCAGAAATCACAAGCATTTCTATACACCAATAACAGACTTAAAGAGAGCCATATCATGAGCAAACTCCCATTCACAACTGCTACAAAGAGACTAAAATACCTAGGAATACAACTAACAAAGGATGTAAAGGACCTCTTCGAAGGGAACTACAAACTACTGCTCAAGGAAATAAGAGAGGACACAAACAGATGGAGAAACATTCCATGCTCATGGTTAGGAAGAATCAATATTGTGAAAATGGCCATACTGCCCAAAGTAATTTATAGATTCAATGTTATCCCCATCAACCTACCAATGACCTTCTTCACAGACCTGAAAAAAAACTACCTTAAAATTCCTATGGAACCAAAAGCCTGCATAGCCAAGACAATCCTAAGCAAAAACAACATAGCCAGAGGCATCACGCTAACTGATTTCAAACTATACTACAAGGCTACAGTAATCAAAACAGCATGGTACTGGTACCAAAACAGAAATATAGAACAATGGAACAGAACAGAGGCCCTGGAGGCAACACCACACAGCTACAACCATTTGATCTTTGACAAACCTGACAAAAACAAGCAATGGGGAAAGGATCCCCTGTTTAATAAATGGTGTTGGGAAAATGGGCTAGCAGTGTGCAGAAAGCAGAAACTGGACCCCTTCCTGACACCTTACACTAAAATTAACTCCAGATGGATTAAAAACTTAAACATAAGACCTAAAACCATGAACACCCTAGAAGAAGACCTAGGCAAAACCATTCAGAACATAGGCACAGGCAAGGACTTCGTGACTAAGACACCAAAAGCATTGGCAACAAAAGCCAAAATAGACAAATGGGACCTAATTAAATTCCAGAGCGTCTGTACAGCAAAAGAAACGATCATTAGAGTGAACCAGCAACCAAAAGAATGGGAAAAAATTTTTGCAATCTATCCATCTGACAAAGGGCTAATATCCAGAATCTACAATGAACCAAAACAAATTTACAAGAAAAAAAAATCCAAAAGTGGGAGAAGGATATGAACAGACACTTTTCAAAAGAAGACATATATGAGGCCAATAAACATATGAAAAAATGCTCATCATCACTGGTCATTAGAGAAATGGAAATCAAAACCACATTGAGATATCACCTCATGCCAGTTAGAATGGCGATCATTAAAAATATCTGGAGACAACAGATGGTGTAGAGGATGTGGAGAAATAGGAACAATTCTGCACTGTTGGTGGGAGTGTAAACTAGTTCAAGCATTGTGAAAGACAGTGTGGTGCTTCCTCAAGGACCTAGAAATAGAAAGGCCATTTGACCCAGCAATCCCATTACTGGGTATATACCCAAAGGATTATAAATCATTCTATTATAAAGACACATGCACATGTATGTTCATAGCGGCAGTGTTTATAATAGCAAAGATCTGGAACCAACCCAAATGTCCATCGATGACAGACTGGACAAGGAAAATGAGGTACACATACACCATGGAATACTATGCAGCCATAAAATATGATGAGTTTATGTCCTTTGTAGGGACATGGATGAATCTGGAAACCCTAATTCTCGGCAAACTGACACAAGAACAGAAAATCAGCACTGCATGTTCTCACTCATAGGTGGGTGATGAACAATGAGATCACATGGACACAGGGAGGGGAGCATCACACACTGGGGTCTGCTGGAGTGGGGGCAAAGGGACGGAGAGCGGGGTGGGGGGCCGGTGGGGATGTTGGGGAGGGATAACATGGGGAGAAATGCCAGATGTAGGTGACAGGGGGATGGAGGCAGCAAACTACATTGCCATGTGTGTACCTATGCAACAGTCCTGCATGATCTGCTCATGTGCCCAAGAACCTAAAGTACAATAATAATAAAGGAAAATGGAAAAAATTGTTTCTCATTTTTTCTGCTTCCTGTTCTTCTAGGTCCAAAAGACAGTAAAATGACCAGACTTCCCCAAAGTTCAAACAGAGAGCATTTGGTCCCTTGTGAGAATGTTCTTCTGACCAAGCCAGCAGGGATCATGCAGATCCCAAGAAATTCTCACAGAACGACTATGAGGTACAGAAAGAATGTTTATTATAATGGAAAAAGTGTGTGGAAAAAAATCAGTTGACTGACATCAACATTTGGTATTTGCATAAAACATTATTCTTCACCTCTTTTCCATGAAGAATAGACTGTTAGGTAACCCCTAATCTATGGCCTTTAATATGGAAACAAAACAATGTAAGAATGTTCTTGTTGGTAAATTGTACTTTCTCAAATCTCTACAAAGAATATTGGAGACTGATAAAATGTATGTAAAATATTTGGGCACAAAGTAGATAATAAATGGTTTGTGGGAGTTTGGGGCAAATTCTGGCACATGTAGGTCCTTTAGATCTTATAAATGTTCAATCAGAATGTAAAACAATACACACAATTGGTCAACCATTCACCAAAATGTATGAACTTTACAAATTTTGGCAAATTATGTATTAGATATTTTAAAGTTGATATAATTTAAAGACAAATCTTTTTCTCTCACAACCATAAGAAAACCGACACAAAAACTAACTCTCACTGAGAATCACTAACATTGATGAATTTCTGAGCAAAATAACTAACAAAACATTCTGTTTGGAAATCGTTTCTGACTTTGTTTCATCTATGTCTTAGTTGTCAATGGAGGTTAGTAGCACCTTTAAATCACATCATTCAGCTCAATATTATCAACTTCCTGATTAAGCCTGTCTGTCACGGACATTTGCGTGTTTACAAAGGATTTGGACCAGGAAAAAAATTAATAGGTAACTGATTTCCCATGAAGCACTATGCTACTGATTTTCTCTTATTAAACATGTTTAGATTGCTTTATATTCAGTATGTGGCTTACATGTGACATACACTAGACTCTTATATGTTGTTGAAATACTGTTAAACTTTTGTCAGATTTAAAATTAATATATAAAATCCTCTCAAGTGGTTTAGTTAAAAACAAAATGCAACAATGTTTCTTACATGGATCACACCTAGATACAATTTGCTCAGAAATACTAAAAAAGAATAAGTGAAGCAGTTTTAGACAAAAACGCAAGAAAATACTATGTATTAATAAGGCAAAATAATCACAGCAAAAGACATTACATGAGTTTATCAATTGGTGGTAGTTAGAAACCTGATTACTGTGACTTAAACTCATAATTTTCAAAGAGAAACCCAGAGAAATGCAGATGCATTGCTAGTTCAACAACTGAACTCCCCCAGCACTAAAGGTACTTTGATTATTTTGGCTTTTCCTAATGATGGCATAATGGTTATTTCATCTCTCATCATCACATTGAAGGAGGAAGGAGAAGAGAGGGTTATCCCTATCAGGAAAACAAACATGTTTCCAAGAATCCTGTAGCCTACTTAAATCTCTGGCCAGAATCGTCACATGGCCATGCCTGACCGGAAGGTGACTAGAGAGAAGGGAAATGGAAAAGGATTTGGGGTGGTCAACAGACATTTCTGGACAGCGTGGGATATAGAATTCCAGAGTTCTAGAATCTGATAGTCCTGGGTCCATATCTCAGTTCTACCATAGACTAGAATTCAGTGATTTTGGGAATTATCTCAAATATTTCTAAGGCTCAGTTTCTTTGTGAGATGAGACACCCCACCACCATGCACACTATGGTATATAAATTCCCAGTTTACTTAAGGATACAAATGTGTGATGAAGTAAAAGCCCAGAGAAGGAGGATGTATGGCTTTTTGCTGGTCTTTGCCTTCCTAAGGGGCACCCAGATACCAGTGTCATTCTCTATGCAGGTAGGGTCCTCTCAGGGTGGGCAAAAAAAGCCAACTGCTAAACTGCTGTCTTTTTTATTCTTCAGATTTATGATACCATCCTAGAAGTACGTGCACTAAGAATCTTTGTGTTTCTACCTAGGAGAATGTTGATGCGCACTGAGCTTTCTTGGTTCCTAAGCCAATTTAGCACCAAGAAGACCACAGCTTCTTGTGGGGAGACTGCAGTATCTATGAAAATGATGTAGACTTCCAACTTTCTTGCCATACAGAACAGCTGTTACCATGCACTGCCTCATGAGGTTGTTTTGAGAATTAAATAAGAGAAGACATGTTAATCTCTAGGAAATCAAGCTTGTGTTATATTTGGATTAGAAATATTCTGATTCCTGTTCTTAAAATTGTGCTGCTTGGAGGAAAAGTTTAGACTGTTTTCCTATTGCCTCTTCAATGGGTGTCAAGGCACACAAACATTGGAAAAACAAAGAAAGGGGCAGAGAAGGAAGAGTACATTAGCAATGTCAGTTATTCCTTATAATGTTAATCAACTACATATCTGTTCTTTACTTAGAACCAATTCATAAAATACACTATTTTCTATTTCCTTCTCCCCAAAAGTTTCATGACTATTTCAATTTCTCTAAATAAGGTTTATAAGCTCCGGGGTAGAAGGAAGGAAAAAAATATTTCTCTTCTACCCATCTATCCAGCGGAAGAAATCCTGTGATCAGAAGTTTAGAACTTAGTCCAACCTCTGTAGGGGAGAGGGACTGGAAATTGACTTAATTGCCAATTGCCAATGATGTGATTTATCATGTCTATGTTATGAAGCCCCCATAAAACTGCAAAAGGAGAGCATTCAGAGAGTTGGGTTTGTGAACACAGAGTGCTGGGAGGGTGGTGTACCCAGAAGGAACACTGAAGCTCTGTGCCCAGTCTCCATATCTTGCCCTATATGTCTTTCATTTGACTGTTCCTGAATTATATCCTTTGTAATAAACTGGTGAACACAAGTGAAAGTGTTTCCCTGAATTTTGTGAGTTAAGTAAATTATCAAACCTAAGGAAGGAATCATGGGAACCTCCAATTTATCGCTGGTCAGTCAGTAGCACATGTGACAACCTGGACTTGCAATTGGCATCTGAAGTGGGGAGTGACGGCAGTCTATGAAACTGAGCTCTTAACTTGTGTAGTTTGTGCTAACCCAAGGTAGATAATGTCAGAATGGAAATGAATTGTAAGATACACAGTTGTTGTAGGGGAATAAATCTCATACATCTTGGTGTCAGAGGTGAAGTACTCAGAGTAGCAGTAGTTGTAGTAGAGATAGATATTATCCCTTTAGTTGGTTTAGAGAAGTTGCTTTTATTTTTTCTCAGACCATCTTAGGTTCATTGACTGGAACTCTGGCAATGATACTGACAAAAGACAGATTAAAAAGAGAAAAACTGGATTTTACTAACACGTGTATTATGCATCTATGGAAAAACTCAGTGCTGAGTAACTCAAAGAAGTGATTAGAATTTGAGCTTATATAACACCTTAACAAAGGAACAGTAACTGAGAGAAGTGACAACATAAAAGAAAAGGGCTTTGAGCTTCTAGGGGTGGCATACTGTAGGAAGGTGAATATACTGGGGACAGTTGCAGAAAACATAAGTTACTTTAGAAAGATTTCTTATGTAGATTCCTCTGGTGCCACCTCTGGGCTGATAAGAGGTCTAGATTTTTCTCTAATTAAGAAATATTCTGCCTTTCCTAGTGGAGACAGTGGGAGGGCAGAGAGTTTTGCTTGTGTCTGCACTTTCTTTTCAATTGCCTTCTGCTCAAAATAATCCTTATATCAGAGTGGTATATTCTGAACCACCGCTGGGTGAAGTCAATACTTGACCACAGCAGATTATTTGATAAACATTTGACAGAATCAAGTAGGATTTATCCTAAGAACACAAGGATAATTGAATATTAAAATGTATTACATATCAAGATTTCCTAATGTAAATTAGAAAAAATAGATACAAATTATAAAATCCATATAACTAGAAATAACCCTAAAATTTGAGATTTATTGTTCAAACTATGAAACTTTATTAAGGTGTGGGTGTGGACAGACACACAAACACACAAAGATTTGCATAGATAAAAGTACTATATTCCAGGGAGAGAGATCCAAGATGGCCAATTAGCAGCAGCTCAGGATTGTAGCTCTCAGTGAAAGTGCAGAGAGCGAGTGGACGCCGCAATTTCAGATGAATTTTAGTTGCCCACAGACTAGGAGATTCCCAGCAGAGGAGCCCCATGGGTTGCCAGCACGACTCTTTTGGCCAGCACAGCTGTTTTGCCAATGCCCCAGTGCAGCGATTTGCAGTGCGGAGTATATGGGATTTGGTGCCCTTTTAGTTGGGCTCGGCTTGTCCCATCCCCACAAAAAAAAAAAAAAAAAAAACAGCAATTGGAAGCGCTGAGGACTGAGAGTTTCACAGCAAGCACAGCTGAACCCGGGAAGGCCCAGCTCTGTGGGGAAGGGGCGTCCACCCAAGGAAAACTAAGAAACAGAAAAAACTTCATCACCAACAAGCCGGAGGTCCACTCAGAGACCCAATCTGAAAGTCGGCAATTACAAAGACGACAGGTGGATAAATCCATAAAGATGGGAAGAAACCAGTGCAAAAAGGCTGAGAACACCCGAAATCAGAATGCCTCTCCTCCTACAGGGGATCACAGCTCCTCATTAGCAAGGGAACAAGGCCAGACAGAGAATGAGTGTGATGAACAGACAGAATCAGGCTTCAGAAGGTGGATAATAAGACACTTCTGTGAGCTAAAAGAACATGTTCTAACCCAATGCAAAGAAACTAAGAACCTTGAAAGAAGATTTAATGAAATGCTAACGAGAATCGACAACTTAGGACTATAAGTGAATTGATGGAGGTGAAAAACACAACAAGAGAACTTCATGAAGCATGCACAAGTTTCAACAGCCGAATTGACCAAACAGAAGAAAGGATATCAGAAGTCAAAGATCAACTCAATGAAATAAAATGAGAAGGCAAGATTAGAGAAAAAAGGGTAAAAAGGAATGAACAAAGTCTCCAAGAAATATGGCACTATGTGAAAAGACCTAATCTATGTTTGATAGGTGTACCTGAATGTGACAGAGAGAATGAATCCAAGCTGGAAAATACTCTTCCAGTTATTATCCAGGAAAACTTCCCCAACCTAGCAAGGCAGGCAAATATTCAAGTCCAGGAAATATAGAGAACGCCACAAAGATATTCCTCAAGAAGAACAACCCCAAGGCACATAATCATCAGATTCACCAGGGTTGAAATGAAGGAGAAAATGCTAAGGGCAGCCAGAGAGAAAGGTCAGGTTACCCACAAAGGGAAGCCCAACAGACTCATAGCAGATGTCTCAGCAGAAACCCTACAAGCCAGAAGAGAGTAGGGGCCAACATTCAACATCCTTAAAGAAAAGAACTTTCAACCTAGAATTTCATATCCAGCCAAACTAAGCTTCATAATGAAGGAAAAATA